>BCNH02000007.1:2261093-2271810 GCA_001662345.2 Metrosideros polymorpha var. glaberrima | reverse complement strand
GACCCTAAGCAAGAGTGGGCCGCCTGCCCAAATCCAGGCGAGAGTCGCGGCCGTCATCGAGGCTTGAGTGAGGATCGCTGACCCTTGCTCGAGCCTGGCCAAGGGCTACCACTGGCAAGGGGGGTTCAGCCACTTGTGGCGGCCCTTGGCCAGGCCCGGGCGAGGGTTGCTCGCCCTCACCTAGGGTCGGCACCCCTATTGGCATATGAACTGTTCTTTTTTTTCTTTTTTTTTCATCTTTTTTAAATGCTGATTGGACTTCTGGCCACTCAAGATAATAATAAAAAAATGGTCATGTTGGATTTCCGATCAAACTCGCCGGAGTTAGCACTTAAGTGTCGTTTTAAAAAAAAAATTGGCACTTAGGTGATCCGAAAAAAAGTTTTGGCACTTAAATGAGCGCCGTATACAAGTTTTGACACTTCTGATATCCTTTTGTCTATATATATCATGGGACTGGAATGAAAATTGAAATTCTACAAAATATTTCAAAAATGCCAATAACCCCATTTGGTACTTCAATTTAAGAATCTGAACAAATTGCTAGATTTATGAATCTGCTTCAGTGCATAAAGTTATAAATATAAACCAATTTTATATATCTCAAGTTTAGTTTGTTTCAAGATAATTTTTTACAGACATTAATTTCAAAACATTGAGCATTGGCATTTACTTGTTAGACAATATTTTATATGTCCAACACACTTAATATTTTAAAAAAAAGGCACTACAGTGCTAAATTTTATGCTCATCTAAATACCATATTGAGAAACATCTGCGATGGTTAAATGCAATTTCTTTTTTGGTGTAAAACTTGGTATTTCCAGTCAAAAAAATGGGGAACAAGAAAAGTGTAATGCTCATTAGAAGTTGAAGTTTTAGCCGTACAAGGCATCACTTTTGCTGAACCAAGAAAATTCAATCGGGGAACTTGAAGAAGCCCACTGAACATTGATGACATCTTCCTTAAATATGCACGAGAATTTCAGATGGTGTGCAATAATTCAAACAGAAATACCCTTCAAGAGTGGGTGTTTGTTTCATTGTTCGTGCTCATGCTGGGGTCGCTTTGCAAGATAAGAAGAGTTACAAACTCGAAGGAAAAAAAAATGAGAGTTGTTTCATTATGTGTCGTGACAGTGACTTTATGGCATCATGTTCACCGGATCAACAAGTGGAGCAAACCCCAACTGCAAATGGAGTTTTGCCTCCAGATTCAATGGGTTTGCCTCTCATTGGAGAGACTCTTGGAGCCCATCACTTCCGGTTACTCTCTTGACCTTCATCCATTCATGAGTAAGAGAGTTCAGAAAGGGGAGACCATTTTTAGATGCCAGTTGATGAAATATAGTCTATATTAGGTCTTGTGTGGGGGAAACAAAGCAAACCAAGGTGAATTGACACTAGAAAACCCAATTAGCTTGGCTTGGGTTTCAAACTCACTGTGTATAAGACGTGTTTGTCAAATTGTAATTGTATGGTGTTGCATTAAAAGATAATCGTTCAACTATATAAACAAGTTAGGAACCGTCTACTCTATGTTTCGGGGAAAGTCTAAAAAAAGGCTCCTGAAGTGGGGCCGGTTTTCAAAAGTCTTCAGAGTAAACCTTATCTCAAATAAGTCATGAAGTGACCAATTTAATCTCAAATTATCAATAAGTCGTCGGCTGGCCAACTCTTCACTAGCAGGCGAGCACATCCAACTCATGTGCAATTTCTCGCGACAATGGCTGGGCAATTTCGTCCAAGATGTTCCAGGACATATTTTGGAAATGGCAATAAGGTCATTTGGTACTTCAATTTAAGAATCTGAACAAATTACTAGATTTACAGATGTAGTTCGGCACATATAGTTATAACTACAAATCAATCACAAATATCAAATTTAGTTAGCTTCAAATAATTTATTGACAAACATTAATTTGATAACATCGTGCATTGGAATTTACTTGATAGACGATATTCTGTAACTCCAGCATACTTATTAGCATTCAAAGAATGCACTACAGTGCCCCACTTTATGCTCATCTAAACATCATATTGAAACCTCTGGGGTGATTAAATGCAATTTCTTTTTGGTGTAAAACTTGCCATTTCAGTCAAAAAAGGGAACAAGAAAAGTCTAACGCTCATTTGAAGCTTTAGCCGTACAAGGCACCACTTCTGCTGAACCAAGAAAATTCAGTTGGGGAACTTGAAGGAGCCCACTACACAGTGATGACATCTTCCTTAGACGTGAATGAACACTTCAGATGGCGTGCAATAATTCAAACACTCAAAAGGTGTCCGTGGGAAAATTATCCAAAAAAATTATAAACCTATTGTACTTTGTCAATTCAGTCATAAGCTTTTTAATTTTACCAATTGAGTCCATTCGGTCAATTTTGGCCGGATTTCGCTGACATGGATGCCGGCCATCCTACGTGGCGCAACTGACGCTGACATGGTCAAATTTTAATAATATTTTACTATTTTTTCGATTTATTTATGTATTTTCTTTTCGTTTCCTTTTTTTCCTTCCCTTCTTCGTCTAGCTAGTCCCCGGGCCTCGGTGACGGCTGACGAGGTCAGCCTAATCAACCCTTGCCTCTAGCTGGTCATCGGTGTCGCCAGCAATCGGTTGGAGGAAGAAGGGAAGAAAAAAAAGAGAAAAAAGAAAAAGAATATTATTAAAAATAGTCCTCGTCAGTGCCAGTCACGCCATGTAAGATGGTCGGTATCCATGTTAGTGAAATCTGGCTAAATTTGACTGGATGGACTCCATTGGCAAAACATGAAAAAGTTTAGGACTGAATTGACAAAAATATAATAGGTTTAGGACTTTTTAGACAATTTTCCCATTTCCTTGTTCATGCACATGTTGTGCATCTATAAATATGGTCTCCTCGCAAGATTAGAAGAGTCACAAACTTGAAGAGAAAAAAGTGGATTGTTTCATTATGTGTTGCGGAAATCAAGATAGGAGATGTCTCCCGCAATCCTGTACTAGGTTTTAAAGATCACGTTAACGTGAAACTTTCGGAGTCATGGAACTAGAAGTCGCCTGAGGTGGCACTAGCAGCATCAACACGATCGAGTATCGATCTTGATTCGAGATCCACCCACAGCTTTCAGATCTCATGCACATCTAAACTTTTATCTTTTTCCTTTTTGCGGTGGGCGAAGTGATCAAAACATGAGAAAAGTCAAATAAAAAGCAAATATAAATTGCTTCTCTGTAAGTATGCTCCAGGGGAAATCGCTGATTTCTACCAATGAGCATTTTCGGGTCATTCAGTACAGCAAAACAAGGATGAATCCGGCATGTTGGTCGTTGAAAGTGAATCGAACTAGCACGTCTTCCTCTACCATGACAAGTCTGAAGCCGAGATTCCGAGCTAATTCCAATACCTATCATACAGTAGACGATGCTGCGGCATGTCTTTTTAGAAAAATTAATGGGGCCAAAACTTAAATTTCATGTCAAGATGATGAATTATAACTTACAAACTTTCAAATCATGTCCAAGTTATGAAGAAAGAAGTGAGGGCATGAGCACCCACCATTGCATATGTTGGTCCATGCCTGATAAACGTTGCTTGTGTTCTCTATCATTTTATCCTTTTTCACGGTCCAGCGCACACTTTCTTGTATATGGCTACCATGTACCTTACGTGCATGTGTATGCAAAAAGAGGAGTGATCTCTGTTTTGTACTTGTTCTCACCAAGGGAACTTCTAGGACCTGTGCCCTGGGCTTGGGTCGAGCCATTATGAGCAGTCCAAGTCCAAATTAAACCCAACATGGTGGACTTTGTTTCACCCGACAGAGACATGTCCGAAAAGGCAAACACGGATTTGAAGCTTCAGCGCATGCGTTGGTAGAGAAAGATGTTTCGTATCAGCAAACACGTGAAGACATGGTGGAAACATTCTGCATGGTACTATGGAAACATTAATTTTTCATCCCAGTGAAAACTGTTATTTGTGATAGTCGGAGACAAGATTGAGAAATAATTAATCGATGATAGACACCCAACTGGGTGGGCCGTTAGCATGAAGAACACGGAATGCGTCGCTTGATTCATTCGATTCTCCCGTGAGGACAATGTGTGATTGAGTGTTGAGGCTGCGAAAAGGGTCGAAACTTTTCCTCGCGGGTGAAGTGTGTATGTAACGCGCAAGTTGTTGAATCAGAAGGGAGCCTGAATGAAAGGCCGCTACAGACTCTGCTTCCTCAATTGAATGTGCAGACAAGTTGCTGGACCGGAGTTGGTTTGGTCCAAAGAGCTGAAGAGGCGACTTGCTGGCTCGACGACAGATAGGATTGAATCCGTCGAATCCAGCAAAAAGAGCATCATTTCACGTGACGGAACGAAGAAATGTCGGAAAACGCAAGCATGGATTTGAAGCTTCAGAACGTGCATCGGCAGAAGAAGATGCTTCGAATCAGTTAATATAATCATTCTACATGGCTTTAAACTTAACCTTTCGACCCCAATTTCGAAGATAACCATACTTTTATTGTTTAAACAAACTCCTTGCAATTTCCTGCCAGTAGTATAAATGTTATAAAGTTATCATCGATGGACCGCTTAGCATAAACACCGTGGTCATGAAAAAACTGTATAAGAAGTCCTAAACCTATTGCGCTTTTACCAATTTAGTCATAAACCTTTTAATTTTATCAATTACTCTTAAATCTTTTCACATTTTGCCAATTAAGTCCATCCGACCAATTTTTTCTCTTCCTATCAAAGACCATCATCAACTTTACTCTCCTTATCAAATACCCTCCTCACATTCAAAACCTACATTATTTAATCTACCAATCTAAAAAGACTCATTAGCCCTCACGCACACCCAAATTATAGACCAAAACCCCTCTCCAATTCTCTTTCCTTACTCTTTCTCTCTCCTCACGCACAACAATATAACACATCAATTATCTGTTGTGTCTGTGCAGTATAAATCCGATACTTTCACTCGGGGAGATCGATAAGAGAGAACTCTTATCCGAACCAGTCAACATATTCAGTTAGACTTGCATTCACTCAAAAGCTAAGTTAATGAGTTATGAGTCAACTTAAATATATTAATTATTCTATATCACATCAATTCCGAGATGTGGAGGGGGGGGTTTCCTTCCAAAAACACAACTTACATGTGCATTTAACAATCTCCCCCTCATGTGTGAGCTTAGCGTTATGTTTGCTCCTCCTTAATTCAAGTATCCCTTCATGTCCGATCTCTTTCTTTAGATTGAACCACAAGGCTATTATCTTGACCATGTTGCTACACCATAATGCTCACTGCTCGGATCCCAAGATTTCTTCCTTGAGATATTTACCAAAGACAGGAAAAAATTAAGGACCCACCAATCTATCATCGACTCTGATACCACTTATTTAGAGCGTGCAACAGAAATCTGACACATTTACATAGAAAGATCGCCAAGAGATAACTCAAGTTCAAGCTTGTCAACATATCCAATTGGACCCACCTTTACTCAATGAGCTGCCACTCAATGCCATGCTGACGACGACATCCTTGCTCTTGTCCACTGCATGTGTACCTTTCCCTGCATCCATGTCTTTGTTTGTAGCTAGATTGTTTGTGGCTCGCAACAGAGACACCAAGTGAGCTCGGCCTGAGGCCGTAGCTTGCGGTCGCCGAGGTCATGTGAGGTCGGCCTCGAGCTCACAAAGGCCGCGATGGATGGTGAGCCTCTAAGATAGGTTCGCAAACCACGCAAGCTCTATTGCAAAGCTCCAACATGGAGTAGGCACAACGTCGAACCACGCAAATTCGTTGTGTTCAGGTTTCATTTCTACAATTCATTTCTTACTAAAATCCTTTCGTCTATACACACTTTCGTGTTAATTGCAAGAATTAAGTTACCTAATATTCGTTATTTGACTTGGTGAACACAAGCCACGTGTCTGAATGGTTATCTTATACTATCCGGAAGTTGTTGGACACAAACGTGGCGACCACTCTGGCTTTATCATTTTTAATGCTGTAATTGATTAATACTGACGCAACAACTCTTCTAATTAATTAGTATAATCACGGAAACTAATTAACAATCCATCAACAGAAAAAGGTTGTCTTCGATCGGAGATCTCTGACTTTGCTCGGAACTGCTGCGAGTGCGAGTATTCTACGATTGGCGTGAGTCACGCGTCTATTTTCATAATATTTTTGTAAAAGGACCTGAGCAAGTCCTAAAAATACTTTATCTAGGTCCTCGTCCAGATCTTGTGATCAACTGAATGTAATATATCTATAAGGTATTGCCGGAGATGAGGCAAGAAAAAGGCACTGGCATGTAAAAATAAGAAATGCATCCGTGGAGCCGGCCTAATTACAGAACAGGTCACGAAAGCTCCAAGTTATAGTTTGCTACCTCTTTTATGGTGAGGTTATCCTCGTAACCAACAATCAAGGATCAATAGGAGTGTGAGTATTCTAAAATTTGCGTGAGTTGCATGTCTATTTTGATAATGTTTTTGTAAAAAGAAAAGAAACAGCAATAATATCATGTTGTTCCAACGACAGAAAATGTTACTCTTTAAGAGTCGACCTTTGCTTTTTTTTTTTCTCTAAATGACAAGCAAGGAATATGAATTATTTGCTTACCTAGAGCTTAGAGAAAGACTTAGTCGCGGACTACGAAGTGACTAGCACTAGGACCGTCCATTTGTGTCAAAATAATTCTTACGTGTAATGTCAAATTTTCCGATTTACTTGCATAAAATGTCTAACTAAGTTCATTTAGCACAAAATCCAATCGAACTACTGAAATGATGTCGGAAAATGTCCAATTGTGAGGTGGATACGTATTGCCTACGCAAACACTCACCATCGATAGAGAACGGATGGGCGAATGGAACAATGCCAAAAAATAAAAATAAAAAATCACTGATGCCCCATGTTGAATGTATGCAAAGGCGCTATTTAAGACGTCATCCAAAGGCCCCATTAACTGGATGTGCTGATTTTAGGGTCGGAATGACTTGATTAGATGTGAATAGAAGGTTTTGGTAAGAAAAATTGAAAGCATAGATACTTAATTAGAAAAGTAACGAAAGTAAAGGGATGAAAGTGAATAACGCTAAATGCAGACAGCCTATTGAGTGTTCATTAGGGATTGTTGGGACAACATATACCCCAATGCAATAAGCTAAATAAAAAATATCCGAAGTATCCGAAGACTACTCATTAATAACGACGGGGGCAAAGGCGGCATCCCTTGCCCTTCTTCTTCTTCTTCTTCTTTTTTCTTCATTTTTTCTTTTCATTTTTTTCATCGTTTAAATATTTTTTATTTTATTTAATAAAAAGTAAAAGAATGAAAAATACCCTTGAAGTCAAGCCCTTATTTGAGATCATTTGACCACTTCAGGCCCTTATTTGAGAAAATGAATGTACTTTAGATCCTTATTTGAAATAATGTTTACTTCAGACCCTTAATTGAGAAAAATAAGAACACTTCATGTTCTTATTTCAAAATTTCTCTATTTTTTATGCTCAAGTTGGAAATTCTAATTCGTGTTTGAGTTGGAGTTTTTCTTGAGTTGTGCTCCGTAATATTCTTCTAACTATTGAACCATGTTGAAATGAGCTCAAGTGTGTCGAATTACTTTCCCCCCGAGTCAAGACTCTTGTGTGGGTGGGGGGAAGAAGAAAGGAAACCTTAATGACTCGAGGAAATCATTGTTGCACTTGCTGAAAATTGCAGAATCTCACTTAAGTGTCAAAACTTTCAAAAGGTACACTTAAGTATCATTTTTTTTTAAATAAGCACTTAAGTGTCAATTATGGCAAGTTTAGTTGGAATTTCTCGTCGTTGGCACTTAAGTGTTTCTTTCTTCTCCGATTTTGGCACTTAAGTGTCTATTTTGAAACTTTTGGTACTAAAGTGTCCATCCGTGCCAAGTTTTGGTACTCGCGCTGTCCTTTTCCCTTTTATTTAGAATAATTTAATTTCGAAGGTATTACACGAGATCTATCGGTGCATTAAAAACTATATTGTTTACTTAATTGATTGCTTAACAAGTGCATCCGAAATACTCATTAACAAGATCATAAAAAGAAAATCTCAAATTGTCTCGGAACTTCTCGTTGTGTCTACTGCACATCGAAGGAACTTAAACAGAAATATTTCCCCATGCATGATTTAAGAAAATCGAAGAATTAAATGGAGCATATTAAGTATGCCCTCGTGAAATCTAGATCTATTTAAGGCTTTGCATTGATTTTTTTTCTATCGATTTCTTTTCTTTAATCTGTTCTCTATTAGCTCCTTCTTTTGTCGGCTATCGTATTCAATATATATATAGTTTCATAGTCGGGTGCATGATCCGAAGGATTTGCCTTTCGTTTAGCCTAATCTTCTCTTTCTCTTTGTCGAGCCTAAGCTTCTCTCCCAGCCTCACTGGTCACGGTCAGTCGTGGAGGCCAGCAATTGAAGGACGTCAATGAAGCTGGAGCCGCCGCATTTAAATATCGAAGGGCCGCTTTTAAATATCATTTCCGGAAATGGGTCAGGATTAGTTTTTCTTGGGAACAGAAAAGTCGATTAAAAAGGAAAATATATAAATAAATAAATAAACATTATCTTGCTCTCTCATATGATTCCACGATTGATGCAGGACTTTTCTGTGCAATCAGTCAATTTTTATTATTGACACAAAAAAAAAAAAATCAGTCATACATATGCCAAGTTCTCTTCAGAACGTGAGCAGCCATGTGAACAAAGTTAGATGGAGACAAAAAAGATAGCCATAGTTGGTGCTGGGATCAGTGGCCTCCTAGCCTGCAAGAACACCCTCTCAAAGGGCCTCCAACCCATTGTCTTTGAGTCCCAAACTGGAATTGGAGGTGTCTGGACAACGACTCTGGAGACCACAAAGCTCCAAACCCCCAAACCAGCCTACCAGTTCTCAGACTTCCCATGGCCGGATTCGGTCGCCGAGGTTTTCCCCGATGCTTGTCAAGTGCTCGAGTATGTCGAGTCGTACGCCTGCCACTTCGACCTGCTTAAGCACGTCAAGTTCGGCACCAGGGTCCTTAGCATTGAGTACGATGGGCCGCCTGGCGAGGCGATGTGGTCATGGAGCCTGTGGGGCGGTGACGGCGGGCCATTCGGCTCAGGCGGGAAGTGGAAGATCAGAGTGCAGGATTGTCTGAACCTTAAAACTGAGGTATACGGATGCTTTGTGTCATTGCATAATTGGCTCATGCCATTTAGACCCACAAGCCATCACAATTTTCATTTCCATTTTGGGTTGATGACTGCTTATTAGCGATTTCTTAGTTTTGATACTTGACCATCTGATGACAATGACAGACATATGAAGTGGACTTTGTGATCCTTTGCGTTGGGCGATTCAGTGGCATCCCGAACATACCGGAGTTTCTGCCAAACAGAGGCCCGGAGGCGTTCGATGGCAAGGTGATCCACTCCATGGACTACGCTGCTATGGACTACCAAGCTGCGAGGGAGTTCGTCAGAGGCAAGAGAGTGGCGGTCGTCGGGCTGCAGAAATCCGCATTGGACATTGCTATGGAGTGCTCAACCGTTAATGGTAAGTGCGAAACATCTGAATCCCGACATCCCTTCTAGTAAACGGAATCCTAGTCGCGGCGGCTTTACATTTTCTTCACCTTGTACAAGCCACTCCGGCAGCTCTCGCATTTTGACAAGTGCAGATTTGGGGCGACTTCATTTTGGTTGAAAGTTTGTCCTGCAGGAGTGGAGCGACCTTGTACAGTGTTGTACAAAACGCAACACTGGATCGTGCCGGATTATCTACCGTGGGGTGTGCCTCTCCCACTTCTCTACCTCAACCGCTTCTCGGAGCTCCTTGTGCATAAGCCCGGAGAGGGCTTGTTGCTGAGCCTCTTGGCCACGCTTTTATCGCCCCTGGTACGCTACAAGATAGTTCCCTTGCAACTTGTCATCACAGTGAACTGTCTATTCCGAATAAATGTCAATTTGTTTGCTTACAGTGATATAGGTGACTTCTTACTTAGAGCTGCAAGGGGAATTTTTTCACCATTTAGTAATACCGAGCCTGTAATTTTGGTCACAGAAACTTGTTACAGAATTATTCACATGGAGTAATAAACTTGGATTCGGAATTATTCAGATTAAATGCGTCATATGATTAAATCCATTAGCTGTTACATGGTGTTCATGGAATGTGATCCACTTCAATGACAGAGATGGGCGGTTTCCAAGTTCGTCGAAAGCGACATAAAGCGAAAGCTTCCGTTGAAGAAGTTTGGGATGGTGCCGAAACACAGTTTCCTTCAAGAGATCAGCTCCTGCTTGATCTCAACAGTGCCCGAAAAGTTCTATGACAGAGTGGAAGAGGGAAGCATAATCCTGAAGAAGGCCCCGGAATTCGGGTTCTGCAAGAGTGGCATTTCGATCAATGGAGAGGTTGAGCCTCTGAATTCAGACTTGGTCATCCTCGCGACTGGGTTTAGGGGCGAAAAGAAGCTCATAGATGTGTTTGAGTCACAAATGTTTCAGGACTGCTTATCTGGATCTCCCAATTCAATAGTTCCGCTATACAGGTATTGCCCAAGAACTCCCTCCTGCTAGAAGCAAATCTGATCCTGTGTCCTTGGTTCTTATGGTTACTTACGTACATTTGGTTCTGGGAATGATTTTGGTCTTCATTTTTAGTGAAAATTTGTCCACTTATTTGTCCTTTTTTTTTTTT
>BCNH02000007.1:2245094-2259722 GCA_001662345.2 Metrosideros polymorpha var. glaberrima | reverse complement strand
GCAAAGGCAAAGTCTTGTTTATATGGTGCTGTCTCACCTGCCATTTTCAGCAGAATTATGGCTTGTGAATCAGCCAAAGCTATTTGGGACTTCCTCAAAGTTGAGTATCAAGAAGATGAAAGGATCAGAAGCATGAAGGGGCTAAATCTGATCACAGAATTCGAGCGACTGTAGATGAAGGAGTCTGAGACAATTAAGGAGTATTCTGATAAGTTGATAAGCATTGCAAATCAGGCAAGAATTCTAGGCACTGACCTCTCTGATAATAGGCTAGTGCAGAAGATTCTTGTCTTATTGCCTGAAAGGTTTGAGGCAACCATTGCCTCTTTGGAGAATACCAAGGATTTATCTCAGATCAAGTTGGCAGAATTGCTAAGTACTCTGCAAACACAAGAGCAGAGGAGGTTAATGAGGCTGGAAAGAAGTACAAAAGGAGCTTTGCAGGCCAAAGAATAGCAAAATGTAGGAGGGAAAGGCAAGAAGTGGAAAGGGAATGGCAGTAGTGGTTCAGAAGTTGCTGTAGGAGAGAACAGTGCAGGCAACTCCAAGAACAATTGGGGAAGGTATTCCTCATGTAAGCACTGTGGAAAATAGAATCATCCACACTTTAGGTGTTGGAAGAGGCTAGATGTAAGGTGCAGAAAATGTCATAAGTTTGGGCACATTGAGAAGTTCTGCAAAGAGAAGGGAGATCAGCAGCAAGGTGAGGCACATGCTGCAGTCCAGCAAGAGGTAGATCAATTGTTTGTTGCCTCTTGTTTCTCCTCTAGTACTCCATGTGACAGTTGGCTTGTTGATAGTGGTTGCACAAATCACATGACAAGTGATGAAAATCTATTTATAGACCTTGACAAGTCATTGAAGTCAAGAGTGAGAATTGGAAATGGGGAGTACTTAGAAGTGAAAGGTAAAGGGATTGTAGCAATAGAGAGTTGTGCTGGAACTAAGCTGGTTTCTAATGTGATGTATGTGCCTGAGATTGATCAGAATTTGCTGAGTGTGGGGCAGCTGGTAGAAAAGGGATTTAAGGTGATATTTGAAGAGGGGAAATGTTTGATCTTTGACTCAAGTGGTCAGGAGCTGTTCAAGATAAAGTTGCAACAGAAAAGTTTTTCTCTAAATCCTCTTGAGAAGGAGCAGGTGGCATTCAAGTGTCAAGCCAGTGATTCAGAAATATGGCACAAGAGGTTGGGACACTTTCATCACAAAGGCTTGCTGTTCATGCAGAGGAATAAAATGGCAACTGGGTTACCAAGCCTGGAGGAGCATATCATAAGGTGTAAGGCTTGTTTGCTAGGCAAGCAGACAAGACTTCCCTTCAAGGAATCCACTTAGAGAGCTACAGAGAAGCTGCAACTGATTCATACAGATCTCTGTGGTCCACAAGTGACTCCTTCACTAAATGGCAGCATGTATTTCATTATTTTCATTTATGATTATACCAGAATGTGTTGGATTTACTTCATGAAGCAAAAGTCAGAAGTTGTTGAGATATTTCTGAAGTTTAAGAGATGGGTTGAGAACCAAAGTAGCTGTAAGATTCAGGTCATCAGATCTGATAATGGAACATAATACACTTCACAAAGGTTTAACTCTTTCTGTGAAGAGGCTGGAATTGAGCATCAGCTTACTGCTCCTTACTCTCCACAGCAAAATGGAGTTAGTGAGAGGAAGAATAGAACCATCATGGAGATGACTAGATGTTTGGTGCGTGAGAAGAATCTACCAAAAGAATTTTGGGCAAAAGCAGCAAACACATTGGTTTTTTTGCTGAATAGACTGCCTATAAGGGTATTGGAGAAGAAGACACCCTTTGAAGCTTGGTTTGGTGTGAAGCCATTTCTAAGAAATTTGAAAGTGTTTGGCTGTCTGTGTTTTTCTCATATTCCACAAGTCAAGAGAGACAAGTTGGGAGAGAAAGCTGAACTTGAGATCTTAGTTGGCTACAGTTTAGTGTCAAAAACCTACAGGATCTATCAACCACAGACAGGGAAGGTGATCATTAGCAGGGATGTTCAGTTCTTGAAAGATGAGCAATGGGACTGGACAGATGAGCCATAAGACAAGCATAAGGAGATCTCATTGGAACCTGACGAATTGGTGGATGATGTTCCAGTTAGAGGTACCAGATCTCTAACTAATGTATATCAGAGGTGTAGTGTGGCTGTTTTGGAACCTTCAAGTTATGAGGAAGCTAAAAATGATCAGAGGTGGATGAATGCAATGAAGGAAGAGTTGGCTATGATAGAAAAGAACCAGACATGGGAGCTAGTGGAGAGACCTGAAGACAGAAAGGTGATTGGAGTAAAATGGGTTTTCAGAACCAAACTAAATCCTGATGGCTTAATGAATAAGCGTAAGGCCAGGTTGGTGGTGAAGGGATATGCACAGGTTTGGGGAGTTGATTTCTCAGAAACCTTTGCTCCTGTGGCAAGACTGGATACAATTAGAATGACTCTTACTTTGGTAGCTCAACAAGGATGGAAGGTGTATCAGTTAGATGTGAAATCTGCATTTTTGAATGGAGTGTTGCAGGAGGAAATTTATATTGAGCAGCCAGAAGGTTTTGTCATACCAGACCAAGTGGAGAAAGTTTATTTGCTGAGAAATGCTCTCTATGGCTTGAGGCAAGCTCCCAGAGCATGGTACAGTAAGATGGATGAGCACTTACTGGGCCTAGGTTTCAAGAAAAGTCTTAGTGAATCCTCTTTATATGTCAAGAAGTTAGTATCTGACTTAGTAGTGGTGTCTCTTTATGTGGATGATATGCTGGTGACATGGAGTAATAGTGCTCAGATTACTGCATTTAAGCAAGAGATGATGAAGATGTTTGAAATGACTGATCTTGGTGAGATGTTGTATTTTCTAGGGATGGAGGTTACGCAGACTCAGAATGAAGTTTTTATCTGTCAGAAAAAGTACTTGAAGGAGATCCTGAAGAGATTCAATATGGAGGAGTGCAAGAGTGTGAGTACTCCAATGTATTAGAAGGAAAAGCTTCAAAAGAAGGATGGATCAAAACCTGCAAATGAAAGAGTTTATAAAAGTTTGATTGGCTGTCTTATGTATCTCACTACAACTAAGCCAGACATCATGTTTACTGTAAGTGTCTTGTCTAGATTTTTTAATTGTGCAAGTAAGTTGCATATGGTAGCTGCAAAGAGGATGTTAAGGTACTTGAAAGGTACTCTTTCATATGGAATTAAGTTCTGCAGAATTCAGGAGTTTAAGTTGCAGGGGTATTCTGACAGTGACTGGACAAGATCAGTGGATGATATGAAGAACATTTCAAGTTATTGCTTTACATTTGGGTCGGCATGTTTTTCTTGGTGTTCAAAGAAGCAGGAAATAGTGGCTCAATCAACTGCAGAAGCTGAGTTCATTGCAGCTACTGCAGCTGTGAATCAAGCATTATGGTTGAAGAAGCTGATGAATGATCTACATTTGGAACAAGAAGAAGGCATAGAAGTATTTGTAGATAATCAAGCTACTCTGGCTATTTCACAGAATCCAGTATTTCATGGAAGAACAAAGCATTTTAAGGTTAGATATTATTTCATGAGAGAAGTGCAGAAGGCTGGAGAGGTGAAGCTGGTGTACTGCAGTTCAGAAAACCAAATTGCAGATATATTCACTAAGTCATTTAATGTTGGTCGATTTGAACTTCTCAGGGCAAAGCTAGGAATGTGCAGCACTTGAAGCAAGAGGAGAGTGTTGATGTATCAAAGCTGCACTATCTATTTTTTTTTTTTTTTTGTTTAAGTCAGTTTGCTGATATCCTTTTTTTTAGGAGTTATTAGTTTTGTTTTTACTTGATCAGTCCTATCTTGTAGGAGTGCTTAGCTGCACGTTTCTTTTTCTGTTCTATTAGTTTGTTGCTGATTTTGTGGACCAAGCAAGTAGTTAGTTAGTGGGCAACATGTGTTTATGGAAAAGCTTTAGTATGTATTTAAGCAATCTCAATTTTCTAATAAAAAAGTGAAGTTCCCTTCCAATACATTCTGTCTTGCTGCATTTGCTGTCAATTCTCCTTCTGTTCTTTGAAAACAACAAATTTTCACCTCTGTATTCCAGGTTCAGCAATTTTTCTTCCCCTTCTCTTACTGATGTGAAGTCATAATTTGCACTAAATAATCTATGTTTGTATGATGAACTTTTTTTGGAGCACAAGAACTCTAGTGTGCCCGAAATTTGTGGATACGACCATTGATCTACGACCTCAAGGCGACTCCTGCAATGAGATACGATTCAATCAAAGTTTTCATCGCTTTAAGCTGTGTGATCCTTCCATGACTGTAACATGACTTATAGGTGTAGAATTATGATGGAGAGGAGAAATTGAAATCATCAAGCACTTCTCATATGAGCCACAGGAAGAAATCAAGTTCTCGCTAGAACCAAGTTAGACGTGCCTGAGTCATTGCAGAGGGCAACTGGAACCGGCATTCATATTGGAGAGGAAAATTGCATACATTGCCATCGCTGAAAATGAATAAATAAATAAAAAAATCACGAGTCTGGACACATTGGCGACAGCGACAACGAATCCTCGAAGGCATAATAGAGTTTCAACATTGCACAACACCTAGCCATCTAACCTAGCAAACAATAAAACTCCTAGCCATCTAAGAATGGAAGCCAAAAACAGAAGACTCAGAATTTTTCCATCAGAACGTGGGAAGCTACAATTTTATGGTACAGAAGCTACATTTCTGTGACATGCGCAACCCTTACAGACATACCGGTGTGCGTCGAAGGCGACAGACATACAAGCGACCATTGAGGATGACAGTCTTCGATACAAATGTCCTCACTGAATATGATGGATAGAGAGCAGGGGCAAGATCAAGATCAGGAAGAAGTTCCAGCTAAATGCCTGAAAACTGTCCTTCATGGCAAAGTTATTTGAAACTGTTCACAAAACAAGCCCCCAAAATATTAGGAAAGTGTCGGTAGCGGACTCCACATAACAATGACAGACATTCCAGAAATTTATAGAGGAAGAAAGTATAAAAAGTAGACAATTCGACCTTATTGATACTGGTCAGGCATAGGGGTGGTTAGCAATTCTATAAAACAATTTATCCCAGTAGCAAGTTCGGATGTGACCGGCGACCGGCGACCGCTGACGGTGGCCGACGGCCGATGAGTGTGAGTAGAAAAGGAGAAGGAAAATGTGAAAGAAGTGAAAATGGGAAAGAATCACTTCTGGAGAATCACTTCTGGCCCTAAAGAATCACTTCTTTTACCAAACACAATTCTCCTTCAGAAGTAGAAAATTGCTTTAGAAGTAATTCTTTACCAAACGTATTTCTGCTCCAGAATTACTTCTGGAGCAAAATTAGAAATTCTGGATGGTTATCAAACACACCCTTCATCATTTTAGCTCATGTCTAAAATCTTAAGTTATATTTTGGCAAATCTAAAGACAAGTGCATCGCAAGAGAAAAAACTTGTGTCCATAGCGCATATCCAAAGCCAATGCAAACAAACATAGAGGGCTTTTGCATCAACTTGGCAAAAGTACAGTCCAATATTTTTGTTGAAATATTTCAATTTTTTCCATCATTTCTAGTAAAAACTTGAAGGAAAATATCATGGATCAAATTAAGAATAACAGGTATGTCAAAACATTATGAAGCTTTTAGCAGGCTATTTGAAACAAATG
The DNA here is from genome assembly GCA_001662345.2 of Metrosideros polymorpha var. glaberrima. Taxonomy (NCBI): domain Eukaryota; kingdom Viridiplantae; phylum Streptophyta; class Magnoliopsida; order Myrtales; family Myrtaceae; genus Metrosideros; species Metrosideros polymorpha. Next base: position 2,254,054 of record BCNH02000007.1, on the reverse strand, counting down.
CAAACTATGGGGTAGGTGAAGCTATCTCTTCATTAAGTTCATTGCTACATAACCTTCATGAATCTCGAGTGCATACCTGGACAAGTGGTATCGGTGACAAGTGTCGTTAGAATAGTCTGGTTTGTATAACCAGCATAGGAACAGGTTGTGCGGTTACAAGATGTCGAAGTTGAGTTGCCCAGGTATAAATTTAAACCCTCACATTGCATTGAAGGGCAGATCAACCAATTAGATGGCTTAAGCTGGGATGGCTGGCAATGTAATCTGTTGACATATAGGGAAAAGTATCATTAATACTGAGAGATTGTTTAGCCAGAGAAGAATTAGTGGAAGATTGTCCACAAAAAAGATGTGGATCTAAGAAAATTCTAGAACGATAATACTGACGTCCAGTTATTTGCTGCGTCACAGGTGCACATCACACAATTGTCAGCGGTGAAGACATAAGTTCCATTAGCAATGTGTAAATAGGAGTCCAGTGAGTCATTCCTTATCGCAGATGCACAAGCTGCATATGGAATCAGAGAACTCATCAGTATTGCTGTTAAAGATTGGAGTACGAGATTAATGAAAAAATCGAGCTTACTAGTGTTGAACCAAAGGAAAAGAACAGGCAGGAAGCATCACAAACTATCCATAGGACATCTGGCAATCGAATCTTAAATCATACTTTTGGTGGGTCATGAACCATCCACACGACATCTGGCAATTAAATCTTCAATCATTTTGGCGGTGGGTCATGATGCTTGTAAGTCTCGATCAGAATTGCCAATTCATAGAACTATGCTAATGTTACTTAGAACATGTATCTTCGTACAGAGTCTGACCAACAAGCATAATGTGGCAAATAAGGGGGACATTAGATTGTCAATCTCTCTTTGTTGATTATCAATTGTCGAAGAAAGCTAAAGCCAATTGCTGCCATTGTTAAGCCATCAATCTCCTCTAGAGTGAATCATAGAGCCGATCTCTTGAACAGAAACAAGCCAACAGAACTGTAGATGGCAGAGAACTAACATCATGGGGAGAACCACTTTTGCACATTCTCAGGCATCACACTTGGATTTTGAGTTAAACTACATCTTCGATGTTAAAGATTCAGTAGTACCGGGTCAAGTAACTAATGGGGCCTCTTTAGACTGTCCCAACTTCCTCTCTCCTCTCTCTGTCTCCCTCCACTAAAACTTCCATAGCTAGAAACGATAGCCAAATTTCAGACAAGCTCTTGAAAACCTCTTCATAAAGGAGAAGCAACCTAATGACTTAACTATCCTATAGGAAAAGATCTCTAGACAATAACTAACTAGAAGGAAAACCCAGAAAAAAAAGTGCCTTCAACAAGATATGATGTTATATTAACCTTAAGATAAAAACACAAAGATATGAACCACATATCAAATCCTTAATTTCGATGACATCAAAGAGCAATGACCAAATAAAACTATTAAACCAGGGAGTTACAAGTTACAACGACTTTAATGTTACATAGGATATCATATGATTCTGTTTTATTTCTGGAGAATTCCTTCTTGTGGTTAGATCAGAGTTTGACTAGGGACCACACAACAGCTGAATTATTTGCAGCTCGCTTTTAGCCAGCATCATTCGGGCAGATCACATGGTGAGAGGCACTGCAAGGCCCTGCCATTGTTTTCTCCTAAGTCGTAGGTTAACCCTATAATTCAATCAATAAATCTAATCATTCAAACACAATTCTCAAGCGAATCAATCCAAAAACTCAAAGATACAGCCAATCTTCACCCTGATAAGCAGCCAAACTCACTCATCTGACTTCACTTACATACATGCTAACTCTGGCAGATTCTCCATGCAAGATCACTGCATCTAAATCAAAAGCACAAGCAGAAAACCTCACGCACCAACTCCTATCCAATTCTCTTCCACCCCGAACGACACTCGGGTAATCTCAAAGTATTGCCACTGTCGATGCATACCTCATTAACAAACATTTCATCCCCAATCTTCACCCTCCAATCTAAAAAGGCATTTCATGTCTCACCAAAATTACCCATCGAAGATTCTGAGGATATCCCATAAAACAGTGCATTTCACAAGGAGGAGCTATATTCATACACGCACCAGGTGCAAGCAAGATCCAACCAAATACAATCTGAACCACTCGATCCGGTGCAGTCACTCCATTTTAGAGGAACATCAAGAGGAACAGTCCCACCGCTTTCTTCCTTTGATAATGCAAAGTGGGTCCCACCCACACCACCCTCTCTCTCCTTCACCGCATCACGACAACAGCTAAAATCCAGCAACAAAAACAATAGGCCAATTCGAAAAGGTCCCTAAAGTCTTCACTCTTTAGACTCAAGAAGAAGGGTTCAAAATCAAAACCGTGGCAATAATGAATGAATAAACAACTAAAAGTAAATGAAAAGAAAGCAAGAACCTTTGAGAGGAACATCAAGAACCTGCCCGGCCTGTAGGCTCAGAACGTCCGCAATCCCGTTGATGGCCATCAGCGTGCTCTGAGACACGCTGAACTCCGTCGCGATCGCCGCCACGGAGCTCCCGGCGGCCACAACGTGCGCGTAGTGGACCACCTCCTCGCCCTCCACGTCGTCGCAGCTACAGGGCAAGGGAACCCACAGCTTCTGCCCCACCTCGATCAAGCTCGCATTGACGATCCCATTCACCTGCTGAATGTCCTGGTAGGCGACAAGGTTGGAGAAAACCTCGCGGGCAATGTGGTCCAGCCCGTCGCCGCTCTGGACGGCGTAGACGGGGCGCCGGTAGGAGAAGCCGGTGGAGTTGGAGCAGGAGCAGTTGAAGGGGACGGCGACGGTCTGCGAGGGGCTGACGGTGGAGTTGGCAGGGGTGGAGAGGGGTAGGTTGTTGGCGCCGAGGATGAAGCGGAGGTGCTTGACGCCGAAGAGGGCTTGGACGGCGGCGAGGGTGGTGGCGTTCGGGGGGACGTACCCGGCGAGGGACTGGCACGTGGCGGCGGCGGCGGCGGCGGAGGAGGAGGAGGAGTTGGAGCAGTGGAAGCCCAAGGGGGTGGAGGGAGGGAGGAGGGAGGCGAGGAGGGAGCAGAGGAAGAGGAGGGGGAGCGCCGCCTCAGAGGAGGCCATTGTGGCGGCGGCCGGTCAGAAAGAAGGTGGCGGTGGCCGGAAATGGCGAGAGGGAGATGAGAGGAGGGTAAGCAGGGGAAATGACGTTAGAAGAGAGAGAGAGAGAGAGAAGGAGATTCGACAAGACAAATTCCGGAGTGTGGAGACTGTGTCCGCTTTGTTCTGATTGTCGACGCGGTTAGGGAATTTTTTTTCCTTTGAACTTTTTTCGGATGCCGCTGCCAATTTTTGTAGCGATAGCCGATAGACATCGCACGTGATCTCTCCATACTTCCCCTAGAAAATTAACAAAACCGTCTGTATATATGTTTTTCTTCTTTTAAAATTAAAATCGTGCGATGTTTCTTTGTGTTTTCTTCTATTTTTTCCTTGAATTTTTATTAGGAAAAATTTTGATTAAGAGCCTAAAATAAACCTTATCTCAAAGAAGGGTATGACTAAAGGCATTTTGATCATTTATATTTTCTGATTTTTTTTCCTTCTTTTCCCTTTGTCGGCAAGGGCTTGGTGACCCTCGCCGACCATTGGGCGAGGGCTAGCCGGCTGCGCCTTGACAAGGCGACCCTCGCCGGCCACACCTCGACAAGGTGACCCTCGCCTGTGGCTGCCCAGGCGAGGGTCGTCGGGCCCTCGCCGGCCAAAGATAGGAAAGAAAAGGGAAAAAGAAAAAAAGAAAAAAAATCAGAAAATGTAAATGATCAAAATGTCATTGGTCAGGTCATTCTTTGAAATAATGAAGACATTTCAGACTTTTTTTTAAAACAATGTCCACTTCAGATCTTTATTTAAAAAAATAATTGTACTTTAGGCTTTTATTAGAAAATTTTCCTTTTCATTATTGGCCTAGGTTGTCCTATTGCTGACACGGCCGTCAGGCTGAACTATAGACACCACATCAGCAACATATAGAAAATTGTGAATTAAGCATGACCTTAACTCTAAACCACCCACATCCAAACCCTTCCCACCGCCGGTTACAGCCCTCCTGCGCCGTTGACCATCGCCCGGCCGCCTCAGACACGCCCGGCCCGCTGCCCTCTTGCTTGATCCGATAGTCATGGTTGTGAGCCCAAGTGGTCGGTTTCTTTTAAGGAAAAACAAATCCCACGGTCTCGGGCTCTCGAGCGCCCATGGATGCCACGAGTTTGAGGTCAATAGATCTAATTTTTTTTATTTAAAAAAAATGGCCCGTAATCATGAGATCAAGCTCGAGTGATAAACTTTTTTTTTAATGAAAAAAGTCCATCGCCAGGAGCTCAAGTTCCATGAATGCCACAAGATCAAGTTCGAGAGTCATTTTCTAAGGAAAAGAAAGAGGTCCATGGCCGTTGTTGGCGTTTGTTTGTAAAACAAACAAATAAGCCTTAATCAATAAAAAATTTTAATTTACGAAATTAATTATTATATAAATTTATATGTCCGCTTTAGGATATGAAAGGGTACGTCCAAAATTAATAGTTGTCATACTCGAAGAGTTGTGTCTGAATTGCAATTTTTACACACGAAGAATTATGTCCAAATTGTAATTTTTCGGACATGAATGAATATGTTCGTATTGGGGGTTTAGACATCAAGAGGTGTGTTCTATTTGTGCTATAAATAGAACAATTCTGTTCAATTCTTTTAAGAACAAAATAAAATAAACTCCCTTCGTTTTTCGTCTTCCTTCAAACAAGAAAAAGAGAGATACAACTATATTTTCAATTGTTTCGCAAAGAGTTTTAGGAGATTTATTGGAATTGCTATCTAATATTCTCACCGAGATTTTGTTGTATCCTGAAAGGAATTTGTCAGAAACTTATAGTAACTTTGTGGGGGCAAATTGATCATAAAAAAGAGTGATTACACATCGTAAAGTTTGACTACATCATGATTCCATTTTTTCAATATTTTTCCAATAATTTTTTAGGATCAATTCGCACAACAATGGAGTCGGAATCAATCAAAGTTATGAAGCATGATATGGTGTGGCCGATGAACCAACAGATGGCAAATCAATTGAGTTCGCTTTTCGAGATGAATTTGCAACGTGTCTTTTAGAGTTCCATGGTTTCGGTTGTTATTGACTAAATTTGTCCATGGAGACTGAGAAGTCTCTTGTCCAAGAACTTTGAGGATTCAGTAGAACTAACGAGTAAAAATGATGGGGAGGCCGTGCGGTGGGATGTGAAGAAGGTGAGGTTTAGCCCTGTCGACGAAACTTTTGTATTCATCAGTTCAAATGTGAAGAATACTTCGAGAAAGAAGCGAGCCATTGGGAGGCGGATGAAGAACTCCAGTGTCGAGATCAAGTGGAAGCCCTCGCTTGGGGAAGATTTTCAACAAGATTCAGAGTTGGACGTCTTTGAAGATCGAGATCCCAATAGGCAGAGGAAGATGCCAAAGGAGAAGGAGAGACTGTTTTCACTGGATCGTCCAATTCGCGGCAGAAAAAAGTGGACATGCTCTTCCTTTGCTTGATATCCACATCAGTTTTAACATGGGTCAAAAACGAAACAATTGAAAAGGTTAGACTTGATAAACTTCGATGGTTAGTTTGATAAATGTGAAATTTGCCAGAGATTGGGAATGCGGCGGAGAGGAGCAGGGAGTTGTCAGACATCGTGAGGCAGACTCTCGGCAACGAGAAATCCTTCCTCGCCATGTACTTCGGGAGGAACTCATACGTCATGGGCAGCTCTCCAATTTTGTGGTCTTGGCCATCTCGTCCATGCGATTCGGCAAGAAAACAGGGATAGCCTCTTGAAAAGATATTAGAAGTTAGTGTAATTTGTAAATAGAATAAACGTAGGTGTTATCCAGAGAATAATGTGTCCCTATATGCTTTCCTTGCTCTAGCCGTTTAAATAGCTTTAAAGGTGCCATTATCATTATTGTTTGTGGGGTATTGCCAAATGTGAATGCTATTAAAATTATAAATTGCCTCTTTTGTGAATGATTCAATTATGCCCTTTTATGTGAAGTTTGAATTGTCCACCCGCTGTGATGCTCGCAAAATATGATGCTCCCTTTCGTGGGAGTATTATATATCTTGTGTTTTGTGTTCCTCATCTCCCAATCTAAGGGGCCTGCTTTATAGGAGTCGACAATTTTGAGTGTGTTCTTGAGTCTCTTCAACTTCTCATCACTAAGATCATATATTGTGGACATTCATGTATGGGGAGATGTATTGCTTACTGCACGTTACATTTATAATAGGATACATATTGTGGAAAGGTAAAAAACCGAACTTGTCACATCTTAGAGTGTGGGGGTGTTTGGCATATTATAGAGTACCGGACCCTAAGAGAACAAAGCTTGGCTCTAGAGCTATTAAAAGTGTTTTCCTTGGATATGCTGAAAATAGTAAAGCTCATAGGTTTCTTGATTTAGAGTCAAATATCATAGTTGAATCAATAGACGTTGAATTTTTTGAGAGTAAGTGTTCTATGGACTTTGAAATTATTAAAAATAATAATTCAAGACCTATAGAAACACACGTAAATTCTCACGAGAAATGAGCATACGACTCTAATGATATGATTGAACCTAGGAAAAGCACTAGACTGAGAAAATTGAAAGATTTACGTCCAGATTTTATTACTCATGTTTTTCTTGTTGAAGGAGACAGAGATAATCACGTGGTAAATAAATACCCTTTAGTATTAAACTTAGAAGACGATCCTAAAAGCTTTGGTGAAACAATGTCTTTTAGAAATGCTTCCTTTTGGAAAGAAGCTATAGATGATGAAATGGATTCGATAATGTCCAATAATACTTGGGTATTGGCTTATTTACCAAAAGGATCAAAACCTATTGGGTGCAAATGGGTTTTCAGAAGAAAATATAATTATGATAATACTATCCAATCTTTTAAGGCTAAGATAGTGGCCAAAGGGTTTAAGCAAAAAAAAAAAAGAATATATTATTTTGACACGTATGCACCTATAGCACATACAACATTTATTAAAATTCTATTTGCCTTAGCATCCTTTTATGATCTTTACGCTCATCAAATTGATGTAAAAACTGATTTCTTAAATGGAGATTTAAATGAGGAAATTTACATAGAACAACCATAGGGCTTTGTACTTCTTGGGAATGAAAAGAAAGTGTGTAAATTGATTAAATCTCTTTATGGGCTTAAGCAAGCTCTTAAGTAGTGGCATGAGAAATTCGATTCAGTCATATTGTCCAATGGTTTCGAACACACTAGTGCTGATAAGTGTATTTACTCTAAGTTCATTAAAGACTGTGGGGTCTTGGTTTGCTTATATGTTGATGATATGCTTAATTTTGAAACCAATATGACTGGAGTCAATGAGACTACGAAGTATCTAACTTTAAATTTTAAAATGAAAGACTTGGGTGAAGTAGATGCTATATTGGGTATTAAAGTTAAAAAGTATAGTAGGGGTTATTCTTTGAGCCAAGAAGATTACATTAAAAAAATGTAAAATAAATTCCAACATCTTGGTTTCAAAGTAATGAGTACCCCATTTGATACCAATGTGAAATTAAATTATAATTCTGGTAAGGCAGTAGCACAACTTGAATATGCGAGTGCTATATGGTCTTTAATGTATGTGATGCATTGTACTAGACTAGACATTGCTTTTTCCGTGTGTAAACTGAGTAGACACACTAGTAATCCAAGTATAGAACATTGGAATGTTGTTACCAAAATTTTTGGTTATCTTAAGGGAACAAAAAATTTGGGATTGTTCAATGATAATTATCCGATTGTACTAGAAAGATACACCGATGCGCGTTGGATTACAAGTGTAAGAGATAAACATTCCACTTCCGGATGGATTTTCACATTACAAGGATATGTTGTATCTTAGGTGAGCAAGAAACAAACTTGTATATCTCACTCAATGATAGAATCAGAATTTATTACTTTAGTAGCAACTGGGAAAGAGGCCGAGTGGATTAGAAATTTATTGTTGGACATTAAATTGTGTGGCCCAGTCCTATGCCTCCTATTTCTATTCACTATGATAATCATGCTACTTGGGCAAAAGCTTATAGTAGCACTTATAATGGTAAGTCTATACATATTAGTCTAAGGCATGAGTACGTGAGACAATTGATTTAGGAAAATATCATAATAATTGTCTACGTGAGATCAAGCAAGAATCTGGCTGACCCTTTTACAAAAGCACTACCAAGAGAGGTAGTGAAAATGAGTTTAAAAAAAATGAGGTTGAAACCTTTTAATTAAAATCACCGATAATGGTAACTCGACCAAATACAAGTACATCACTAGTTATATGGTTTAATGGGTAAAAACAAGTTACTGAAAGTGATTGTATGATATTGACATTAGTCCCAATATGAGAAATCAGTATCGTCTGTTACGTTTTAAAGACTGAATTATATTTATAATGAAGTATAATACATTAAGGTATCGTGTTCATTAGTAACAGAAACACGTGATAGATACTTCACCTATATGAGCTTAAAAGTGGTGCCTCTTCTTACGAAAGTTAGAATTGCTTTTTAGAAAGCTCATGAAAAGGAACAAGCATAAGGCCATAACAGTGCTAAGTAAATTATAAACTTCTCGTTGAAACAAGAGATTACTATATGTGTGATATGTCCAATTCTATTGTTAAAAGTACCAAGTTTAAATCCAGCAGCTACTTGTGACTTTGATAGAGCTTTGAGACACTTGCACTAAATGAAGGTTTAACTCGAAAGAGACCTTCATGTATGTATATTGATCTCATGAAAATTTGGCTGTATCTTATTTAAAAAAATTAGAAAATATTTGTTTTACAAACAAAGTAGAGGATTGTTGGCGTTTGTTTGTAAAACAAACAAAAAGCCTTAATCAATAAAAAAATTTTAATTTTCGAAATTAATTATTATATA
>BCNH02000007.1:2188908-2245040 GCA_001662345.2 Metrosideros polymorpha var. glaberrima | reverse complement strand
AAACAAACAAAAAGCCTTAATCAATAAAAAAAATTTTAATTTTCGAAATTAATTATTATATAAATTTATTTGACTCTTTTAACTCCTGACTGTTTGGACAAAACTGTTCGCTTTAAGACATGAAAGAGTACGTCCAAAATTGATAGTTGTCATACTCCAAGAGTTGTGTTTGAATGACGGTTTTTACACACGAAGGGTTATGTTCAAATTGTAATTTTTCGGACATAAATGGGTGTGTCCGTATTGGCAATTTAGACACCAAGAGGTGTGTTCTATTTGTGTTATAAATAGGACAATTTTGTTCAATTCTTTTAAGAACGAAACAAAACAAACTCCCTTTGTTTTTCGTCTTCCTTCAAACTAGAGAAAGAGAGATACAACCATCTTTTCGATTGTTTCGCAAAGAGTTTTAGGAGATTTACTGGAATTGTTATCCGGTATTTTCACCGTGACTTTGTTGTATCCTAAAGGGAATTTGTTAGAAACCTATAACAATTATGTGGGGCAAATTAATCCTAAAAGAGAGTGATTATACGCCTCAAAGTCTGACTGCATTGTGATCCAATTTTTCCAATATTTTTCCAACAGCCGCGAGCTCAAGCTCTAATCGAGTTTCATGACGAATGCTCCTGGCCTTGCTCTTTTTCTGGAGCCGCGAGAGCGAGAATGAAGATGAAAGAACAAGAAATGAGTGGAAGAAGAAGTCAATGTGAGGAAGAGTCGAACATTTGAAAAAGGAAAAAAAAATTGAAAAAAAAAACGATTTTAAGGCTTCCCTTTACGGCGCGAAAAATGTATGATTTGAAAAATATTTTCTTAAAAATGATCATTTATATCGTTTAAAAAAATAAACGAACGAAAAGTATTTTTATTGTCCACGAAAATTTTTTAAACATAAATTATTGTCGATAATAAAAATATTTTTTATTAGCTAATTATTTTAAAGAATACAAGCGATCAATTTTTTGAAAATATTTTTCAGAACATTCGTTTTCCACAAAATGAGTAGAAACTAAATCATCTAATTTTAATGAAATTAAGATCATATCAGCAAAATTCATCACTTGAATGGCGTAGAGGCGCCCGGTGGAAAAAGCTAAGGGACAGTTTTTAACAAACAAAAGTAAAGGACGGTTTTGATTTTTGGACAAAAAGAATAAGGACCAATAATGATATTATCTCAATTTTTTTAAGTATTGGACTCTAAAGCCATTGACTATTAATAACAAAATAATTACAAAAAAAGTCTTAAACCTATTGTATTTGTGTCAATTCAGTTCTAAACCTTTCAATTGTATCAATTCAGTCCTAAACATTTTTACGTTTTGCCAATTGAGTTCATTCAGCCAATTTTGACCAGAAATCGCTGACGTGAACACCGATCGTTCGACGTGACATGTTAAGCGTTGACGTGGACAATTTTTAATTTTTTTTTATTAATTTATCTTTTCCTTTTTATTATATTTTATTTTCCTTGTTTTCTTTCTTTTTTCCACTTTGGCCGGTGAGAGTCGTCGAAGCTCGCTATCCACTAGGCAAGGGCCGCAAAGTCCTCACCTAGCTGCGTCGACTGCAAGCGAAGGCGGTTTGGCCTATAGCTAGTGAGGCCATGCTCGCCTTCACCCACAATCAGCGAAGCCCTGGCGAGGCAGCCTCACCCGCAGTCGCGTGTGCCACACCCAAATCATAATTTTCAATCAATCACTTAAGTGGCAATTTTTTTATAAAACATTCACCCTAGTACCGGAAATCCGACGTGGTATAGCACTTGTGATGTACGTTTTTGAAAAGTTATAGCACTCAAGTAATTGATTGAAAAGTTATATGACACTCAAGTGATCGATTAAAAAGTTATATGGCACTCAAATGATCAGAAAAAAAGTTATGGCACTTAAGTAAGCGCCTTACATAAGTTATGTCACTCAAATGATTGAAAAAAAGTTATGGCAGTCAAGTGAGCACTGTACGAAAATTATGACACTTGTAGTGTTTTTTTCCCAAAGTTGCACTCAATCTTCATTTCTCAATACTGAGAGTTTTCCATGTCAGCGTACTTAAGATGATTAACTATAAAAGGACTTGATTGCGACTGCTCAACTTGAAAATCGATTATTCAAATCTAGGAAAGGACATCAGTTAGCGAATAAAAGATGAGTTTCTTATAAATTTATTCAAGGAATAAACGTGGTTCGTGATGAATGAAGTCAGAATCTTACGAAATTTGATTCTCTTGGTCAAGATCACAAGGATACATTTATAGCTATTTTGGCAAGCGAAAGAGCAATAAAACGTCCAAATCCTACGAAGCGTCATCCTTCCTTGTCCTAACAACAGCCAAGGGTGTACCTATGCATTTGTCTTACTTTGATAAAACAGTGGCTAGTGTCCAATTTGCCCCCTCACTTCGGTTTTTTGTTTTTCATTTTTTTTCTCTAATTTCGAAAGTTTTGACCAAGTAGATTTGCCGATTTGGTCGGACCATGTCTCCTTATTATTATCTTTGACTTTAGGACCTGTTATCATGTCTTAAGCCCTCTTTTGGACTTTATACTATCTGACTAAAATACTTATAATTAAAAATAAACCTCGATAACTCTCTCAAATTGCAGTGTTCATACGGTGTAGTCAGTGAGTAATAAATAAATAAAAAATGGAAGTTAGTTCACTTCTGCTCCAGCTGCTGCAAGACGGACTCAGCATAACTCTGTTGCCTGCATACTTAAGGAAAATGAAACAAAAGAGCAAAGTCAGAGAAGATTATAAGGCATGAAACAGGTTCATGTTATATCAGAAGTCAATTATTATAACCCTTGGAAGGGGAAGCTAAGAAGAGAAGATGAAGTAACAGGAGCGCAGAAGCTCAAGCAAATTACGCTATAAACCTTGGAAGAATGAATTCTCACTAATCAGAGTGCTTCAAATATCAATCGAAAGCACCTTCTTGAGACCTGCTCTTGCACATATTGTAAACGTGCCACTAATTTATTATGGGTCGGTTAGGAGCTCGAGTAAGACACGAAAGCCCGCCTTACTCTCGCAAACCAATGACTCGTGAGTCCTGAGACTTGATTACGCTCAATAAGTCTAACGCCCGTTATCGGTACCTTTTTTGTGTTTATAAAAAAACGCTTTGCATGTGATCTTCTCACTTTTATTCGTAACATGCATCTAAGTACACATGCCAAAAAAAAGTGCTCAGGCAACAAAATTTAAACAATCAACAAGTAAAGCAAACAAAATACACAAAAGACTAAAGATTCCGATTTATATCAGGCAAAATTAAACACGGTCTTGTTGTTAAGCCTCGAGATAAAACCCCGTAAGCTATGCATAAAAAGTAAAAGATAAACGTGCTCTAAATCAAACTATAAAATATATATTATCGAGACTAAGCGCCAGATAAATATGAATTAATAAAAAAAAAACCTCTTGATCTATGATGCAAGCTCACCGAAAAAAGTATAAAAAAAAAGTCATAAACCTATTGCACTTATGTCAATTCAGTTATAAATATTTCAATTATACCAATTAAGTCTTAAACTTTTTAATGATTTGCCATTGTAGTCCATCTGGCCAATTTTGATTAGAAATCACTAACATGGATGTCAATCGTCCTATGTGGCACGATTAGAGTAAAATGGTCGGCGCTGATGTGGATAAGTTTTACAATCTTTTAATATATGTTCTGATTATTTTATCTTTCCTTTCCTTTTTTTTTTCTTTGTTTTTTTATTACGACTCTGGGCCGACACTCACCATCACTGGACATTGCCAGCCACAAGTGAGGTCCAACGACCTTCACTTGGTATGGGTGAGGGCGTTGCGGCCATCACTGGCCCATAGTTGGGAAAAAAAAAAAAAGGAAAGAAAAGAGAAAAAAAACAAAAAACAAAAAAAGTTTTAAAAAAATTGTCAACACCAGCGACTTCCGATTAAAATTGACTAGATGAACTACTTTGCTAAATTGTAAAAAAATTTAAGAGTCACTTGGCACAATTAAAAGATTTGAGACTGAATTGACTAAAATACAATAAATTTAGGACTTTTTTGGTACTTTTCCCCAAGCTCGCCTATCATGCTCTCAAGATGCGTTTTGTTTAATCTTTTCACATCTTCATCGTTAACATGTAAACTACCTAGATGTTGATGGACGTCCTATACTTGAACATGGAAATAAAAGATGCAACCTTTTCATGATTTATGCTCTAAACTACATGTCTAAACGGATCTACATCCAGAAGGCACATGCTAAACAATAAAGGGATCGACCTTGTCATGTTCGAGAGAGTCCTCGGACCTTTCTCGGGAAAAAGAGATAAATGCCTCTAAAGGATAAATACATCTTAAGAATTTTGAAGTGCAAACAATTTCCAAACTTTCAAATAGTGAAATCAAATCCTTGTAATTGTCATCCTTCATAAAAAAAAAAAATAAGCACATGAAAGTCCTAAAATTTGTCACGAAAGTGCAATTGAATCCTAAAACTTTCAAAAAGTGCAATTAAGTCCTAAAATTTGTTGAATTTGTACAGTCAAGTCCTTTTGTTAACTCCGCCTAACTTGATTAACGAAAAATGTTGACGTTGTTGTTGTTGTTGTTATTATTATTATTATTGTTGTTATTATTATTATTATTATTATTATTATTATTTTCTCTATCATACGTGGAGCCGACGTGTCTAAAGCAACGTCGTTTTGGTTCAAATCTAATTTTTTAATACAATTTTTTATTTAAATTATATAAAACATAAGTTAACTTTAAAAAAAAACACACACACACAATGGAAAAACCAGGCAAGAGCTCGTCACTGCCGCCCCCCCAAGCCCACACCTGCAATCAATGAGGGCTGTCGGCCACTGTGTAGGGCTTGGTGACCCCCACTAACCATCACCCCACCATCGTTGGTCCTTCCTAGAGCCCTCGCCTTGTTCTTCTCTCATTTTGTTTAAATTTTTCCTATTTTAATTTACATAAAATTGGGATTAAAAGATTAGATATGGACCAAACTGACGTCGTTTTAGCCTTATACTTCGTGTTTTAATGGAAGGACTTTATTGCATCACTTTGATAAGTTTTATGACTTGATTGTATCTTTTGAAAGTTTTAGACTTCAATAGAACTTTCGTGACAAATATTATAACTTCTAGTGCACTTATTTGTAAAAGGGATAAAATAAAGAGCCTTTTTTTAATTGTCAAAAATAAAAGATTGTGCTAACTAAATCTGTATCTTCAATAATGCTCTTTATTTTTATTTTTTTTTGTTTGACTCAATAATTAAGAATGATGTTTTTATTCCTTCGTGAACACAAATCAAGTGAGACATGAAGTTAGAACATTTAAAATTTTCACTCCTACAGTGATCTTAGTTAATATATTCAACAAATTTTGACTTACTATTTCATTTTCATGAATATCTTTATTTCTTGCATTATCGATTGATTAATTAAGTTAATCTTACTTGATACACTTCTTAAGAGCAAATGGTGATTAAAGTTTCAAGTCGATACCGTTGAAACACCAACATACGTGAAATCTATATATGAAAAGTCTAAATTGGCACAATTCGCTGCTTCTACCATTTGTTCTGCAAATTGCTTTTATGATTTTCAACACCGGAGTTGTTCCTTCAGTTAAAAGTTCAACCTTCATTATAGACATAATTATAACAACAAAACTTCGAAATAGTGGTCCAACGAGCGAAGGCCTCAAATCAACTGTAGAAACCCTAGCTCATGTTATGATATAATTTTTTTTTTGTGAAATGACGCTAAAAATAATGAATTTTGCAAATAAAAATGAAACACGAGATGAAAAAATTAGAAGAATTTATCGAGAAACAAGAAAGAACATAGGAGATTTACGTGATTCGATCCGAGTATTAATACCCATTCCATTGGAAGAATCTACCGCAAAGAATCCACTATCAACCGAATAGACAAGAAGTTTGCTTATGTGTCTCCTAAAATCCCAAAACATAAATCCTCACAAACTCTCGTGTTTCTCACCAAGTTCCACTAGAAAACCCTGAAAGAAATCCTTACACAACTGTGTTCGTGTTCTAAGCAAAATAAGCTTAAAAAATACGTGTTTTCGAGGGTTGGTCGTGACACCCGATTGCCCCCTCGAAATGAGCCAGGCGCCGAGAACACTGCGGCTATAGACGCCAACAGCTCCCAACCATGATTGCCCAGGCACACGCCGCCGCGGCCGGATGCCCGAGGCCTTTGGTCCTAGCTCTCAATCCCTTGTAATCGTGTAAACCCAACGCCTCAAACGCGACTCTGGCTTATCTAGGTTCTCCAGGCTTCGATCCAACTTTGGTTCGACAGGAAATTGAGCCAATAAAAAAAAAAAAGAAACAAGCACATAACTGAAATTAAAAAGGAAACAACCTTCCAGAAAAGACCGTGATTTGCAAGTCTCTATTTGGAGTGACTCTTACTTTCGATATTTTTTTATTAAATCTTACAACGCACCCGGTTTGACTTTTTCTATGCGAAAAAAAAAATGGGAACCTTTGAAAATGGCTCATATTGATATATGGATTGAAATAAAAAAAAAAATTCATACTTATTTGAAAATCAAATAACATTTTGAATTTTGATGGGAATATAAAAATGCTTACCCCAAAGATATGATTTGCCACATTATGACTTCTTTTCAAGCTACAAAACTCCAGAGTTACACTAGCAATGGCGGATCGTTTAGAAGTTATTTCTGTTTTTCTTTTTCTTTTTGTGCCTTATAGTTCCCTTATTCAAGAGTCAAATTATTTGCGACATGAGCACAAAAAAAAGAAAGATATTTCTGTTCACTTCTCCAGCCGCTGCAAGACGGGCTCAGCATAACTTTGTTGCCTGCCATATTATGAGAAAACAAGACAAAGGATCATAAACGAGATATAAAGTCAGAGAAGTCTACAAAGCATGAAAGAGGTTCATGTTGTATCAAAGTTAATTCCTTCCTTGGAAGAGGAGACAAGAAGAAGATGAAGTAACAGGAGCAGTGGATCAAGCAAATCCTTCTAAAACCGTCGAAGAATGACTCGTCGATCATACGCATCATCAAGAGGCCAATGTTGCCAGGAACATTAGAATTACTCTTAACAGCAACAAAATAAAGGGAAAATTCCAAAAAATCTTCCTGAAATGGGCTTGATTTCTCAAATTTCACCTGAGATGAGGTTTGTTTCACCATATCCCTGAAGTTCGGAACGTCGATTCAAATGAACCCCCCCGCTCATCAGCGGCCAAATTGTTGGCCGGACGGGGAACAGCGCCTAATATAGGGGCATCTTCGTACCAAAATCTCTGAAATTTCACGTGCGCTGTAATTTGCTCAAGAAGCCCCAAGTTTCCCAATTAAAACACTAATCCCCAAAGTCCATAATCTGAATTCATTCGTCCAGATAGAGAAAATGAAAGTGCAACTTGTTTAAGCAAAGTACGAAGTGCAGAGACAAGCAAAGTGTAGAGTGCTAACTAAACTTGCTGGGAGTGATGGTTGACGGAGAGACTGAGCTTGGTCGTGAAGAGAGGCATGGAAGTTTAGAGTGAACGAGTTAGTGCCACTAGGGTAGACTTCTTTTGGGACGTGTTGGATTAGGTTGGCAACATTTCTGGGGATGAGATTGGGAATTGTGGCTATGGAGTGTTTGTCTTTCAAGTGGGTGATTTTGGAGTTATTTGACCAGAGAAGAAACTGATGAGGAAGAGACTGTCTTCTTTAGTCAAAATGATGGAAACACAAGTGCCGGTGTCATTCTCTTGGCAATGCCGTCATGTTCAGGAGTCTCACTGTGGGCGAAACAGAGCAGTAATAGTGGTGGGAGCAATAGGAGGGTTCTCTTTGATGGTGTATGCTGGGAGTGAGTGAATTAATTCTTGAGATTTGGATTAAGGTCAGAAGAGTTTTTTTTTTTCTAGGTGATTAATTGATTTTCTTTGGCGATTTTTAGGCATTTTGGGACGAAAATACCCCTGTATCAGATGTGAAACGTGACTCGCACGTGTTCTCCATCTGGCCAAACAGTTTGGCCACCTATCAGCTGGGGAAATCATTTGAATCAATGTTGCCACATTCAGGGTCATTTGAAACAAACCCTTTGTGAAGGGAACTTGCAGAATCAGTTCCACTACAAGGGCATTTTTGGAATTTTCCCAAATGAACAGAAGAACAACTTCTAGCATACAGGTTGCCAGGGCTCCCTCTTTTTCCCCAGGTAGAAATGAGATGCGAGGAAAAAATGAGTCACAAGATTGACTTACTTTCGCTCTCTAAGCTTGGGGCCGGGCCGGGAGTGCTTCAAATATCCATCCCAAGGAACCTTCTTAAGACCTGCTCTTGCACATATTATGTCCCTCACCCTATAAATGAATGAACGTGTAAGAAACAGATGAGCATGAAGATATAGAGTTTAAAAAGTCAGTTCCGAGACATCGGGAAAAAAAAAAAAATTCTCGTCATAAGTGTAATCTGAAAGGAAATTTGAAATGCAACTATCACCTCTCTGCAAATTCAATCGGTGTCTCGTCTGGTCTCCGAGTTTGGGGCTCCAAGTACCACACGTCACATACAACGGCCCAAGACGTCATGAGCCGAACCAGATGCTTTGTGAAGGATTGCCTGCATTTCCATCGTCACCAAAAGCTCGATAATTGTTAAGATACCAAAAGAAAGGGATTTAATTGTAGAGTTCTTAAGCTTCATCAATGAAATTATTGATGTTTTGTCAACCGCAACAAGATTGATATAATAATTTAGGATTCTCAAATTGAAGGAAAAGGAACGATATACGCATCCATCATATCTGCTTAACCATGAGTAATGCCAATTTCACTTGCTTACTTCTTGCTGTTCCAAAAAGCATCCACGAAAATTTTATTGTACTTGATCACGATTGGGCAAATGGCACAGTCAAGTTCAAAAGCACCCTGCAGATTATCAAGAAGTTTTGCTGAAGTTGAGTCTTGTTCGTAGATCATTCAACAGACGAAGAATGAGACATTTGACATGCTATGCTGAATATTTTGACAATCACTCAGGAGAGAGCAAATGAACTAAATTTGTGGTCCACAAGAAATAGTTCTCTCTAAAGGGAAAATTGATGCATAGAGAGATGTATTTTATCTTATGACCATACCCAATGAAAATATAAGTACAGGGTACCTTCTTGAACATGACGGAGTACTGGTTATTTACACATGTTCCTTCAGGAAATATGAGGAGAGGGTTGTTATCACTTCCCTGAACATGATTCTTCAACCTGAAAAACAGAAGAGGCTTTGTGTTTCCAGAATGCATATCATTCAAATCGAAAAGGAATAAATGAAAAAACCAGCCTTTCGTGAATGAACCTACTTTTCACCCACGACTTCTCGATCCTTCACCTCTGCTCGATTGAAACAGATACCCCCAACTGTCTCCAAGATAAAAGTTTGCAAAACACCTGCATAAAGAACATAGACAATTTGAATCGCAAATTTATCATAACCAAAATGTCAATGGGTCATCTTGCAAGTTCAATTCACTACACTTAAGCAATGGATTCTAGTACACATGATTCAGCTATATTTGCTACTGTACCAACTTCTGGACAAATCAAGAATTGAAGATGCATTAGGCAATGCAATTGACTCACCAACCCATCCTGGATGCTTCTGCATAATAATAGCAAATGGAGTCACCTGTTCTAAGATGATGAAATCAATCATGGAAGTGTGATTCACAACAAAAACCTGTTCAATAAGAAAACAAAATGCATTAATACGCATATAAAGTTAGCTCGGATCGACAAATATGTAATCAAGGAGATAAGAAATGGAGATGGTAAGTCAGATTTGCCTGATTAGGGCGCAAGCTCGGCAATGGCCCATGATACTTGATAACTCCAGTCCATGATGCCACGTAGAAACAGCAAAGTAACTCTGCTAGAAACCTCTGAATATAACATGGGCAACATGTTCTAGCATCAGGATGGAGTAACAAGAAACCTGTGATCAATGGCTATCGTAATATTTGGGTTTAACCATATTCTTTGTCAGAACAGCCTTATATATGTTATTAAAGACTAATCGAAGGACGTTCTCTTTCAGGATATTAACAATGACTATGGGCTCATAATGTAGTTAACTGCTTCTGCTTGGTAGATTGGAACTCGAGCCGTCCTTTTCTTTTCTTTTTTCAATTCTCCATCTGGCATAGAAACTTCTTGGACAATGGATTTCAGAAAGAACAAGATGTTCAGGATGGAAAAGAAAGCAAACTACTATAAAAGTTCGCCTGCTTGCTTTCTTTTAGGTGATACTACAGAGGTTCTTAAAGTTGCCACACAGGAGATCGTCTTCAAATCATGTAAATATTTTTGAAAGATGAAAACAAAAGTTCGATAGAAGTTACGCAAAAAAATCATCAGAAAAAACTTGCACCTGTATCTTTCTCCTCAAAGCTTGTTGCCTTCGGAGCAAAAAATGCACAGAGAAGAAGGATGTGAAGAAAATTATATGGCCTATGGCAAGTATTACAACCCTGCAGAGTTGAGAGAAACCCATCACAACAAAGAACTGTAGAGCAGAATAACATCACGTAAGACAGGTTGGACGAAAGAATGTTTCAGAATGTCCTAGAGACTTCGACATTGGGAAAAGAGATAATCTCCACAAGTGAGTAGGAAGTGATTTTCACAGGCCATGTAATGCAACAAGGCATGCACTTGATCTTTTGGAGACTATCCTTCATAGCTTTACTTTGTACTATACAAATAGGCAAACCATTTTGCAATAAGCAAACTCAATGATCGCAAAACTTCTCATATCGTTCAAAATGTTATTGTCGCCCCTAGACACATAAAGAAAAGGCAGTTAAGGCCAAACTTCTTTCAGCTTCACTAACCTTGCTGGGAATAATATAAGATACCGAACTAACACTCCGAAACACCAGAGGAAACAAGTAGATGTTCCAGTTCCAAGGTTCAGGTGTATTTGACTTGAAACATCTTGTAAACGAGTCCTGCAAAATCCAGGGCTGTGTATCATCATCTGGTTCACTTTCACACGAAAGGGCAATCAAGAAGACTAAACATCTAGCCTCTTTGTTTACTACTTGCGAGATTCCAAACTTTATTGAAGCTGAGAACATTCAGAAACTAATTACGTCAACAACTGCGCCTGCAGCTTCATTCAAGGCAGAAGAAATGTCGAGCAAATCATGCCTGAGAAAAAAAGAGCACATGAGTTATGTTGAATCTAAACAAATAGTAGCAGAGCATTACATCATTAGATTATGGATACAAACAGCAGTAGAGCATCTACATTGATCACTCAGCCGAGTACAAGATTCCGACCAAGAATACAAAGACCGGTTCACTAAATGGTGTGGCGCCATAGTCTTGCCGTGGCTTGGATATCAATAACCCACTCGTTCGAATGCATTCACCCAATTCGTCGCAATCTCTTCCCAAATCAATTTTATAAACAGCTCTCTACATCCCTAGCTCTACTCCCAAGATTTTCACGTGCATCATCTTAATCTACGAGCAAGCGATTTGGCCTGACTCGCAGGCATTCGAACCCACCCCAAGGCGAACGGCGAACTCCGAACGGGCAAGTCGGACATGCCACTTTCCCGTTTTGACAACTAATGTCCGATTCTTGCGGAGCTTAAACAGTTAAGAAAGGGGTTACCCGCTCCATTAAATCTCCAAAGAAAAAACACAAGAGGGCCACATTATAAATGGAGCCTCGCAGGTATTGCATAACGCTACATTTAAAATTGAACTTCCCAGGCTTAACTCGCGAAACCCAAGTTCAACTAACGATTAAACAAAGAAAGGCATTTATTTATGCAAGGAGAAAGAGAGAGAGATGGGTACTACAGGAGGAGCATGGGGGATGGTTCTTGAAGTTCTTGGGCGGAGGAACCCGGTGGCAGGTAGTCTTGGACGTCGGGTCGATCGGCCTCCGATCCGGAGCTTGAAGGTTTCAGCTCCAGCTCTCCTCCACAGCTCCCCATGCTTCACCAACCAATCTCCTCCAAGCAAGTACCGTCCCACCTTTTGAATGGGTTATGCTTCTCTCTTCTTGGAGAGCGCTATCTGTCTCTGTCTCTGTCTCTCTGTAAAGACACACAGGACACGTCAGCTTTCTCTCTCTAGCCTAAGGTGCCTTGACGACGAGTGATTGGTCTGCTTGCTCGAGCAGAGACTTTTCTCCTGTCGTGCAAATTCAGCGGTCGCTATCCCCTGTCGCTTTCGTCCTTCCTGCCGTTTGCGTCCGCTAAAATGTTTGACCTTTTACATCAGCCGAAGCAAATCTGACCATGAAGGTAAGCTAATAAAGAAACAAGCAAAGAATCTCTGACTAGACAACTAACTGGGTGAGCTTTGCGTCGGCCCCAGCGTGAGACCGCGCCAACTAGAGGTGAACACCCGGATCTCGAGGCATTTTTTGGCCCAGATTGGCTTGGGCATAGGGCCCAAAATCATCTTAGTATGAAATTAAAGATAATGGCTTAGTTCATATACTTCAACTCTAAGTATCTAGTTATAATCTAAATAACATATAATCGATGTTAGATCTACAAATCACGCTTGAGTAAATGAATTTCGAGTACCTTTAGTTTTACAAGCATAGCTTTGGATCAAGGTGGAGTTATGAGACCCATATAAGCGCAATCCAAAAAGGTCATTTGAAGGTCGACAGGCTAATGGTGTTTAAGGCCGTTTTTAGCCTCGAAAATCACTTTCTTAATATTTTTAAGGCCGCCTTTTTTTTTTCTCTAATTCAATCCGTATCGACACATCACTTCTTGCCCAATTGATTTTAATTATGTTTTTAACTTATTTATGACTTTATAAAAGTGTTCAAGAATAAGTAATGTACTTTATAAGTTTATATACTATGTTCTTAATATATTTTGAGCATCTCAGGCCCGAGGGCTAGTCCGAACTTTCGTGCTCCTACTCTTTTTGGCTTACCCCTGCCACCAATTTCCACATTGGATAATGTAGTACTTGTAGAGTAGGAGCAAGTTGCATGCTCAAGGTGCTAGTAATACTTAAAAAAAAAAAGAGAGACCTTAGACGGCAAAAAAAATTTGCCATAGGCAACCCTAAGGTAACAAGAGTGTGTTTGATTTGGCCATGGAGAATGTTTTTGGATAAATGCAAAAGCCTTCAGACTAAATGGGTTTTTCAAAATGCAAATAGTGAGGTAAAGCGTATTTTAAAAACATATTGGGAAGCAACTTTGACTTAAATGCGATTTTGTAAAAACTACACTTTGTAAAAGACTTGCTGTTTTTTTTTTCAACACTCAAACTATTTGTCGGTAGAACTTAGCCGCCAACAAACCAAATTAATTGCCAGCCAGCCTTGCTTGAGGTTGCATGACCTTTGTCACCCCGTGACCCAAGCCTCACCTGGGGTCACCCGAACTTAGGTGTGGCTGGCCAGCGCCAGATCTAGCCTCATCGGTGAAGTCGCGTGAGATGGGGACATTTTCAGAATTATTAAAGTTGAGCGAGGGCAAAGTTGGAAGAAAAAAAAATTGTATTTGCATTTTTAAAAAATGCAGCATTTCAAAGAACCTCAAGCCTTAGGCTAAAGGCCTTTAAAAGCCTTTAGAAATGCAATTGTATTTCCCTAAAGCTCTCAAAAAAATTTGCAAAACGCCATTTGTATTTGCCCGAAGGGCTTTGGGAAAGCTAAACCTAACACATCCAAAATAAATTATCCAAAAGTGACAAAAAACATGAAATTTTATCGCCTTAGGGTGAAGCAAAAGCTATCAAATTGTTTTTGTCACCTTTGGTCATACCCTAAGGCAGCTAAAATGGTCATGCCCTAAGACCTAAGCAGGTCTTGAAAAGGCTCCTCATACAATGAAGATAGGGACCTCATGGAAAGGAGGAGATCTATAGGTCGAGTTTGGGGTCTTACCTAAAGGGATCCGTTTTGCCCCCATGTAGACATAAAAGAGAAGGGAGGGGTAGAGGCAGCTCCCACGCCTTGAGAAATGTAGTGGCTAGGGTATACCCCGTAAGATTTCGGACCTGAGCAAGTCCTTCAAAGGCTCCTTAGACGATGAAGATAAGAACTTCCTGGAAAGGAGGAAGTTTCTAGGTCGAGTTTAAAGTCTTGCTCGAATGAATCCCCTTCGCCCTTGAGTATATGTAAAAGATGAAGGAGGGGTATAGGCAGCTCCCACGCTTAGAAAAATCTATTGGCTGGGGTACTCCTTGTAAGACTTCGGATCTTAGAAAGTCCTTAAAAGACTACATCTTGGTCTTCGTCCAGATCTCAGCATCACTTGGATGTAAAACAATTAGAGGGTATTGCTGAAGATAGGGCAAGAAAAAGATACTTTACCAATTGGGGTCAAACTTAAGCAAAAAATTAGAATGTTATGGCCATTAATTGAATCAAAGACGAGACAATTTTGAACTTATGGCTTTGTCTCCATAGGTTTAGCCTAAGATGCCAAACTATTGTTTTCGTCACCTTTGGATACTCTTAGGTGACAGTTTTGTGGCCTAGACATTCTTTAAAGCAACAAAAGAAAATCCTTTTGTTGCATTACGTCTACACAAGGCCTAGACCACATTGATCAGAATGTCAAATAAAGGTACAGATATTGAGTGATGGTTAAGCATCTCAATAGCATTGGAAGTTGTAACTCCTTGTGGATAATAAAAACCAGCAAATGAATAACATGCTGAGAATTTCGGATACTGTGCACTTGTAATTGTACTTAGGATAATTGTTGGGGTGTAGTTCACACACCCCATCAACAAAAAGGCAGGGGGTCTCGCTAGGGCAGCGCCTCAGGTCACTAGAGGGTTATTATAGTTTGGGCTTAGGACAACAAATAGTTATTGAGTGGCCTAGGGTTTTCTTGTTGTGACATCCTAATTTTCGCCTATCCGTTTAATGAGCGAAGAGGATAAAATTTGGCGATAGTCGTTGAACCTAGTTAATTGGCATTAGTCGGAGGCGCGACATTTATTTGGAATGCAGGATAATAGTGCCTAACTCATGCTACGATAGAAAAATTATGTGAGCTCTTGGGACAATTTGTAGTCCTATTTTCGATCCTTAGTTCTAATTTGCATAATGATGGACACAATTAGAACTATTTATCATCACATGGCTAGCCAACTTGCCAATCAAGCTTGAGTGTCGCCCCTCTTGACCAATAAGCCTTCATGCAAGAAGAGTATTGAACAAGCCCTATGCAAGCTTGGAAGACAAGCTTTAAGGAGAGATTAACTCTCGTTCTCTCTCTCCCTCTTCACTCTTATTTGGCCAACCCTCCCTCACTCTCTCTCTCTCTCTCTCTCTTTTTCATTTTCATTTTCTCTCAAAAACTCTCTCAAGAAGTACTCTAGGTGGAAGAATTGGGGGTGCTTGCATTAAGAGATTTTGATTTAGCTATTCAAAGACAAGTGGAAATTTCTAAAAGTTACCTTGATCTTTGTGGTTCTTAGTTTAGAGCTTAGTTTGGGACTTGTGGCTTTGGTGGTTCGGTTGAAGGCTGAGATTGAAGTGTTTTGTGGGTTAGTGATGCTGATTGTAGTTGAATGTGGCGAAGGAGTTCTGGAAATGGACATGCATTGATTTTTGTGTTGTTTTTGGTATTGGGACTGTCCGACCTTCATTTTTTTCTATTTTTGTATAGCCTTATGTGGAATGAATTTTGAAAAACTTCCTTCATAAGAGTTGTGCATATTTTTTTTTATATAACATAATTTAATTTCAGAATTTTTGAAGTTCAAATGATACTCTTAATGACTTGGAACTCTCACGATTTTTGTGCAGACTTCATAGAATTTACAGCAACCTTTACCTATTCTTGAATTTCCTTGATTTTTCTGGAAAATAATTTTGAAATACTTCCTTCATGAAAGTTTTTAAAAGACTCTCAGTAGTATAACATATAAAAGTTTCAAAATATTTTGGATTCTTGAGGTTTGTGAAACGATTTTGCTTCGAATGATTTATCCTAGTAACTAGAGGCCGAATTTTCATCATGTTTAATTGATTTACTGTAACTCATAAAAGAATTGATCCAGACTTAGTACCCTTCATGAAAGTTGTTGAGCAAGATCTTCTCTATAACATATTAAAGTTTTGTGAATTTTTGAATTGATCTACTTGTGTAATGATGGTGAATTTGATTGATGCCCGAAATTGTCCTTGTATGAGCAGATTTCCGAGTTGTGAGAGAAACTCCCATTTCTATGTGTTATTTTGAAATACATCCTTGATGAAAGTTATTCCACACTTCAAACTATTGATCTGTAAATTTTTTATGATTTTATCTATTTGATTGGCAATTTAATAGATGCCAAAAGGATGGGGAGTCGAATCTGCCTGGTAGTCATATGTTAATTAGAATTTAAGATTTCGGTTGCTTATGGTTCAATGAGAATTAGCGTTGTGCATGCTGATTTGAAATAGCCTTGCATGATAAGATGTGTGGAATGACTACAAGGCATATTATATAAGAACATGAATGCAAGAGTGTGGAATTAAGAGATATGAAAGATACCCATCGGCCAGCGATCCGATGGTACCTCAGGTGTTTGGGATGTCCCTGCTGTGTGATCATGGGATGTCTCAGGAGTTGAGATACCCAAGTGAGTAAGTCTTGCAAGTCCAGGTAGCAAACTAGCGTATACTGCGAATGGGCTGGACAGCGAACCATCGTATACTAAGAGCAAGCCGGGTAGCAAACTGGAAGTGATCCATGCGGGCTGGTCAGCGGGACGTTGTATATTGCATGCGGACTGGTCAGTACGACAGCATATACTGAGATAACAGATGTTGAAAAGATTAAAGAAATAAGGTTTAAAAATGTGTGTGAATGTGTGAAAACATAGCATATCTCATGTGTCATGTAATGTTTATTGTTCTATAATGTTTGATTCAAATATATATATGACCATCTTACTTGTGTATCTTGATGAATGCCTAATGATTATGATATTATCTTGCTTAGTGCCTAGCTCATTTGAGTTGCTTGACTTAAACGAACTCTTTGTCGAGGGGCATTAGGATCGTGTAAAGTAAAGTTTGGATATTTCTTTTGTTGGGCTTTGCTCACTCTTGTTTTTCCAGATTGTTAGCATGGATGATGTGAGTTCAAGCAATTCTAACAGTGGTGATGGTAGTAGCGGACCCGAGGAGTAACGGAGATGGGAGCTATTGGACGTACCTATGGTAATAGCGTGAGAGTAGTGAACCTTTTTGGCCTTCTAGACTTTGATCTTTTGACATAATAGAAGTATAAGGAAAAAAAATGTGATTATGCTCTTATGTGATATGAATTGCCTAAAGTGTGTTCATGTTACTTGCGCGTTATTCTTATAATTGGGTGTCTATTTACTATTCTGATTAACTTCCGCATGCATAATTAAAATAATAACAAAAAAATAAAAATTAAGAAGACGAGTAAGTGGCGTGCCTGGGACGTCACACTCGTCCCTTAGGCTTTTCTTGTGCTGCTTATAAATAATCTCTTTCTTTGCTTGATAAAGCCCTAGTTTAAGGGTGAATCGGGATAAAATATTGTGCCTCGATTTCTCTTTCTCGCATTTACTCTCTATCTCGTCATGTTTGTGTGCCTAATCATAACATCTAGTATCAGAGCATGGTATGAAGTTAGAATTCCTGGTGAAAAGAGAATCGAAAAATCAAATCTTGGGAAGACGTCAGCTGGTCAATCACGAATTGAAGTAGAGAAGTTCGAAGGAAAGGGTTTCGAGTTATGGAAATTAAAGATGGAGGCTTTGCTCGTGGACAGAGATTTGTAGCACGTGATCAGCTATAATAAACTTGAGGAGAATCCCAAGGGAAAATCGAAGGAGTCCACGTCCACTAAATTGAAGGAATAGATTAGTAGCAATTGAAAGGTGCGAAGCCTGATCTAGTTATGTCTTGCTAATAAGGTCCTGGTGAATGTGACCTCTAAGAAGATGGTGAAGGATCTCTAAACGAAGTTGGGAAGCCTTCATTAGAGCAAGTCACTTGTGAACAGGCAGTTTCTATGGAAGCGACTGTGCAACCTTTGGATGAGTGAAGGTTATTCATTTTCAGCACACTTAAACGAGTTTAGTATTATTTGTGAGCAACTTGCATCTATTAATGTTAATTTGGATGAGAAAGATAAAACATGTACCTTGCTGTGTTCACCGTTGAATTCATGGGAACACATAATTGTTTCAATTGGCACTAGTATTAGTACGCTATCCTTTGAGAGCATTGTAACTACTCTTTTGTCTTAGGAGATGAGAAGAGAAGGTTCTAATAGTGTAATGATCGAGGCTCTTTTCATAAGAGGAGGGAACAATGAAAGATCCAAATCCAAATTTGGTAACAAGAATAAGTCTAGAAGAAGATCTAAAAGCCGAGATTGATTGGAAATAAAGTGTTAGAAGTGCAAAAAGGCTGGACACTTGAAAAAGGATTGTAGAAGTAAAAGTGTAGGTCTAGAGAAGAGAGATGAGGCACCATCCTCTAGTACAAAAAAGGAAGATAACAGTAGCACAGGAGATATATATCTCGTTTGGAATTCATCTCAAGGTGACCGCAATGCATAGATAATTAATACTAGAGTATCTTTCCACATGATGCCTCATAGAGATTGGTTTTGTTATTATGAGCCACATCAAGGAGGTAAAGTGCAAATGCAAGATGACACGACGCTTGATATTGTTGGTCGTAGAAAGGTAAAGTTGAAGATGAAAGATGGGATAATCAAGAATCTTTCAGATGTGATGCATATTCATTGTCTTACCATGAATTTTATTTATGTGGGAACTATGGTAGATATTAGCATTACTTTCATTAGGAATAAATATTCATATAAGCTAACGTGTGGATTTATGGTGATCGCCAAAGGCAAATGGTATGGAAAATTGTGAAAGTTATTGAGAAGCATGGTGATTAGTGGTGAGAGTTACATCTCACAGTAGGTGCAAGAAGATCCTTCGATGTTATGGCATCGAAGATTGGGCCATATCGATGAGAAAGGGCTAGTGACCCTTACCTCAAAGAAGATAGTGGATGGACTCCCAAGATGTTCCATGTGTTTATGAACATTGTCTACATGCGAAACAGAATAGGGTATTTTATAAATTCATAGGAGGGAGAGTGAAAGGGATTTTGGATCGGATCCATAGTGACGTCTTTGGTTCTACACTCGTAGAATCGATTGAAAAATTAAGGTATTGTGTCACTTTTACTAATGATTTTTCCAAATATGTGTAGATATATAACCTACAGAGGGAAGATGATGTGTTTGAAAAGTTTCTCAAGTTAAAAGCTTTGGTGGAAAATCAATTTAATAAGAAAATCAAAGTTTTGCACACTGACAATGAAGGAGAATTCTTTTCAGTGAAATTTATGGGATTGAGATATCAGAAGTGTCATAACTTTTGTACAACGCTCACTTGAGTGCTATAACTATTTTTTGGTTTACTTGAGTGCCAATTCGGATAAATCATCCTACTTGAAATTTTATTATTATTTTGAAATTTTAACCTTTTTTCTATTTTTTTAGTGCTGGTGAGGGTCACCAGCGACCCTCGCTGGCCATGCTTGCCCATGACCGTTGGCGAAAGCCCTTGCCAGATTTGGGCGAGGGCGCCTCGCCCGTTGCTAGTGAGGTCACGACAGCCTCGCTTAGGGCCTTCGCAGTCGCGAAGGCCCTCACTAGATCTAGGCAAGGTCACCTTGCCCACGGCCAATGAGGTCGTGCAAGGCTCGCCCAGGTCCTTCACGACCTTGCGCGATCACGGGTGAAGCCTTTGCGGCCGACGAGGATTGTCGTTGACCCTTGTTAGCATGGAAAAGAAAAGGCAAAAAAAAAAATTCAAAAAAAATATTTAAAATAATAATAAAATAGTCCTTTCCAACGTCTACATATGATTTTCCGACGTCCACGTTAGATTTCTAGCAAGGGAAATCGCCGATGGCACTCAAGTAAGCAAAAAAAAGTTATGGCATTCAAGTGAGCGCTGTACAAAAGTTATGGCATTTTTTATGTCTTAATACTGAAATTTGATCAATTCTATGCGACCAATAGCATTGCAAGACAGAAGACAACCCCTTATTCACCTTAGCATAATGGGGGTGGCAAAGAGACTTAATCGATCTTTCATGGAGAAGGTAAGGAGTATGCTAAGTGGTACAAGCTTGTCAGTTGAATTTTGGACATAAGTAATGGCTATCATGTGCTATCTGAAGAACAGGTCTCTCATATCAACTTTGAAGGATTAAACACCGTTTGAGCCACTATTTTGGAAGAAGTTAAACATATCTCATATTAGAGTATTTGGCTGCGAAGCGTATATACATGTGCCAAGAGAAAAGAGGAATAAGTTTGAGAGGAAGTCAAAGAAGTGCATTTTCATTGGGTACAAGGATGATATCATAGGGTATAAGTTGTGGAATCCCTAAATGTATCATGTACAATAGATTTGTGGTGTTCAGAAAATCTACAACAAATCATACTGTTCCACAAGCTCCTGAAAAATTACTTATGGTTAAGTTAAATGTTGGTTTGAAGGAATAGACAGAGGCTACACAAGCTAGAACAGAAAAGATAGATTTTAAAGCTGATGAGCTTGACGAGGTGGATGACATAGTAAATTCTAAAATTGAGTTTGAAGTTGAAGCACTACCTGAACCAATCTTAAGAAGGTCCACCTAGTTGAGAAGACCACCTGAGAGGTATACTCTGTTTGTCGGTAATGAAAATTATGATTAGATTATTACAAGTGATCATCCAAGTACTATTAAGGAAGTAAGAAGCACGGAGGATGCCAAATAGTGGAAGAAAGCCATGAAAGATAATTAGCACTATGAAAAGACTGTTGGCAAAATAGTATGAGATGAAAGATTTAGGCCTTACAAACTTCATCTTGGGCATGTAGATAAAAAAGGGAGCATAAGAATGAAAAGTTTTGGCTAAGTCAGAACAAATATGTTAAAAGTGTGTTGAAAAAGTTCAACATGATAGACTATAAACTAGTGAAGACTCCCATGTCCACAAGTTCCAAGTTATCAGGTCTCTAGTGTCCCAAGACTAAAGAGGAAACTAAAGAGATGGCAACAATCGCATATGCAAGCGTAGTTGGAAGCTTAATGTATGCAATGATATGTATTCATCCAAATATTGCTCAAGTAGTGGTAATATTGAGCAAATATGTCTAATCCAAGAAAATAGCATTTGATAATAGTAAATCCTGTGCTTCGTTACTTTAATAGCACATCTAACTTTGAGTTATGTTATGAAGGCATGAAAAACTCAAAGGGACAGCCAGCGTTAGAACTAAAATGTTTTGTGGATACTGATTATGGATGTGACATTGATAGTAGGAGGTGAGCCAATAGATATGTTATTTCCTTATTCAGTAGAGCTATGAGTTGGATGAGTAAGAGGCAGAGCACGATTGCTTCATCTACTATTGAGGCAGAATACATAGCCCTTACTGATGATGCTATGGAAGTGATTTGGCTGAGCAAATTGTGTAAATAGCTTGGTTTTACACAAGGATGAGTGAAGATTGGGTGTGATAGCTAGAGTGCTACAAACTTTGCTAAGAATCATGGATTACATGTAAGAACAAAGCATATCAATATACAATATCACTTCATCTGAGAGAAAGTGGAATAGAAAATTGTAGCACTAGAAAAAGTTGACACACAGGTGAATAGTGTAGATTTTTTTTTTTTTTTATCAATGTAGTAAGTACAGAAAAGTTTGAATAGTAGACAACTATGTTGAGTCTAAAGAAGCATGTAAAGTATTCACCAAGTAAGAGAATGTTGGGGTGTGATTCATACTCCTATCGATAGGAAGGCACGTGGGTCCGAAGGGGCAATGCCCTTGGGTCACCAGAAGGCTTTCATAGTTTGGTCCCGTATTTTATAGGTAGTTTGGGTTTGAACTCATGAATAGCTACTGAGTAGCCTAAGGCTTTCTCGATCCCTATGGTTTTCTTATATCGCCTATATATAATCTCGTTCTCTTAAAATTGAGAGTTATAATAAAGAGGTAAGATGTGCTAATTATAGTTGAATTATCTGCTAAATTTAGCAGTAGTTTAAGGGTGAGCCATCATAAAATCTTGTGTCTCGATTTCTCTCTCGCCTTTACTCTTTATTTCATTATGTTTTTGCATCTAATCCTAACCAGAATAATTGTTTGTAAGTTGTTGTGATTAGTGGGTGACAAATACCCACGATTTATAATGTAACAACACGATCATCACTACATACTCATATTTTCAATATGTTCAAGAAATGCATTAATTACTAGTCTTTTCATTTCTGATCCTTTCATTTCAGGCACTTGTTATTATTATCTTTGGATTTCATTTTCCTTCAAACATGTCAATTCCTTCTTCTCTGAAATCGCCACAAAACTCATTTTCACAAAAAAAAAAAAAAACTAAAGATCATCTCTTTGGCGAAAGATTTTTCAATATTTGGGTAAACACCCATTTTTTAGTGAAACAATAAGTGTCGCCCACTCCCAACTGGGCAGCAACTTAATATCTTATTATACATGAAATAAATAATTTATCATCTTGACTGCACGTCTACAGTCATGACAATCAAGACTATATAGCCACCTCAATTTCAATTTCTTATATAAATTCTAACAATAATTTTCTCTAGTTGTAAGAAAGGCCCAATATCCTTAGAAATTACGTTTTTTGTTCTTTAAGAAAATACAGAGATATATATAATACTAAACCAGGAAATATGGATTATTGTCAGGGGAATGGATTGCCTTCTCATAGACGTTCCAGTTAGGGGTGAGCAAAAACCGAGCGGGCCAGTCCTAGGCCTAGACCCTGAAACCGGCCCTGTTATAACCGGTCTCCATTTTTTGGGCCCAAAAACCGGCCCTGTTTCTCTGGAACCTGTTTTGGAACCGGCCCTGTTTTTTCGGTCCGGAAACAGGGTAAACAGGGTCAACCCTGTTTCACTTTTTTTTTTTCAACTTTCGCAACTTGTAAATAAAATCTAAGCAAAAATTATCACTTCGTTCTGTATAAACTTGCAAAAATCATCACTTTTTTTCCAACTTTTTTTTCAACTTTCGCAACTTGTCTTTTTCATTAGCACTGGAACTTTTGCTAAAGGTTGGGTCAATCATAGTGGTGTGGTTAAAGCAATGAGCATGGATAACAAAAAAGAGGGGAAGAAGTTTTAGTTTACACTTTACAGAACCTTATCCTATTGTCCAGATTTTATAGCTTCAGTCAACGTACTCAATGGAACCTTGTTTCTAGAGTATTTTGGCTAATGTCGCTGAAAATAATCAACTTGTAGTTGCAAAGTTGCTTTGCTACATCTTGTGCTTAGCAAAAATGAAAAAAATATGGAGAAGGAATTTTAAAACTTTTTCTTTAAATTCCTAAAACCGGTTCTATAAACCGGTCCGGGCGGGCCTCCACCTAGAACCGGAACCCGGACCGGTTCAAACCGGTCCTCGAAATCTGGACCCTGTTCCCAGACCGGTTAGTTCGGGAACCGGTTCCCGGCCCGGTTTTCCTGTCGGGCTGGACCGGGTTCCGGGCCAACCCGGTCCGGTTGCACACCCTTAGTTCCAGTCTTCCATTATCAACATGAAATCCCATGCTAGTCAGCTTTCTTTTTGTTTTCTTTCTTTTTTTGAAATATCTTGATTTTCTATTGGAGTCATGTGAAAGCAAAATCTTTAATGATCCATCAAGCTCGAGTCAAGTTTCGAACATCGGGTATACGAGTCAATACAAGCTCGAGTTTGGCATTGTATTGGCTTGACTCGATCACAGCCTAGACACAATACGGCTTATACATATTAGCATTATACCTACAAGACGTGATATAGAGAGAAAGCATTGATTTAACAATAATGATAATTACTAAAAAAAGTTCTAAACCTATTATGTGGATGTCAATTTAATCATAAACATTTAAATTTTACCAATTAAGTCCTAAACTTTCTGACGATTTGTCAATATAGTCGTTTCGGCCAATTTTGGCTTGCAATCACTGACATGGATAGAGATTGTGTTACGTGGTATAGTCGTCGCTGATGTGGATGAATTTTCAAAATTTTCAATTTTTTTATCTTATCTTTTATCTTTTTCTTTCTTCCTTTTCCTTTTCCTTTTCCTGATCCTTTGACTAAATCTGGTGAAAATTGGCTCTACGTTAGCGCTGATCGTGCCACATAAGATGATTGGCGTCAACGTTAACAATTGCTAGCCAAAATTAGCTGAAATGACTATATTGACAAATCGTTAAAAGGCTTAAAGACTAAATTAGCAAATTGAAAGATTTATGACTGAATTGATAATCATACGATTGGTTTAGGATTTTTTTGGTAATTTTCTCCATTTCTACTAATTTGTAAATCCATCTATGTTTATGACTTCAAAATCAATCAGATATTGTTGCTTAATAAGTCAGCTATACCATCATTCCTTTTTTTCTTTTTCTGAATCTAATTTTCTTTTCTTACTAATTGGTCTGAGATCTGCTTACTAATGTGAGTAGTGGACATTAGGGATGAGTGGTTTCAAGTTTTGTACATGTTCCGCTTGAAACCTGGAATCTATCTATCGGAACAGATTTTTCATTTTTTGGAATCTAAAACCTACGTCTTGGAACATAAAACTTGCCCTGTCACAAGTTTTAGAGTTGGAACCTAGAACTGTCACATGTTTCAGGGTTTACTCCGGTTCCACTTATATTCGTAAATGAATAATTTCAGTGAATCATCACCTTTAATGACTACTATTTGATGCTATAATTCACTGACCACAACTTATATTTAGATACGCGAAAAATATGAAACATTAACAAAATAAAAGTTTCGGTCATAAATATTGTCAAAAATGGAAACTCATACTAGTGGTTCTAGATTATATACTCATTATCAGATGCTATGGAATAGCGCAGGATCGCGCGAAGACATAAGCCAAGAAAAATACAAATAACTTATTTTAAGTTCCACTTACCTAAAATCCGAAACCAACCCGTCAAAATAGGTTCCCTAATTTTTGGAGCCTAAAATCTACCATGCATACCATGGAATCTAAAATTGTACAGGTTTCCACTAATACGATTCTCAAATTCTAAATTCTATCTTGGAACCACACTTACCCCTAGTGGTCATCTCCCAATTGGCAAGCCAATCTGAAACTGAACACCAAAAGAGGACAAATCCAAAGTCCAACAACCTAACACTGTGGACTAGACAGAACATCTCTCTCTCTCTCCAAAATTATTCTTTTGTACCTAAGCATTTCAGAGGCCGAACAGAATCCTAAGGCATTGACAATGCTGCTGTCTTAAACGGGAGACCCAGTTAAACAAGGGAGGATTCTCTCTGCCAACACCCCACTTGGATTTGGAGGCAAAATTACAAGAATATGTGGAAGACAGACAGATTGGTAATAAATAAAGTCGCTAGTTTAAAGATGGACAGTTTAATGCCAGAGCATGTGATTCTTGGGTGCCTGTTACTCATTATTTATATAAATAATAAAAAAAATTGGTGCAATTATGGTGGAAAGATGAATTGCTATTTTTAGCACGATTACATCTTTTAAGGGATTGATGGCCATTCAATCACAAACAGATATATTTCAGCTGCTTATTGAAGACTTTTCAATTATTTGTGCATTAAGAATTTTTATAAGAATCATGATAAGATGTTCTTGTGATTACTATGCGTTATCATTGTGTACTAATCTCTCGAGTGATCATAGAAACTCCCAAAAGTTATGGACATGTAAAAACATATATATGAACGCGGGATGTAAAGGTTTCTAGGATTAGCTTAGCTACGTGGTTGAATTAGAGAAAATGACATATAGTTAAGATGTGATCGATTCGTTTTTCATGTGGCCATCCCAAATCTCATTTGAAATTTGAGTTTTCATAACATCCATTGCACATATTAAAGAAAAATCGCTGCCTGAAGGCTATAACATGTTTTTATTGTTGTTACTTCCTTTTGCTTGGCAAAGCAAGATTATATTCTTAACCAAACACTCACAAAAAAATACATCTGGCTAGTGACCAGGTAACTTACATGAAGCACTAGAACACGGAGCTAACCAAAGTGATGGTGGAACGAATCCAAAAATAGGAAGGTGAACAACCTACAAAACCCTAATTTGTAGTTACTTAACAAGTGCTTTTCAAGGACTTGACAATTTCGACCAAAAAAAAAAAAATGTACTTGACAATGAAAAATCAAAATATGGACCTCAAAGATTTGTTAGTTTTTATCACTCTTCACCTTCTCTACCATCAACCTTCTTTTTTCTTTTTCTGATCTTCCTAGGGAGTTAGGCGGGATGCCGTCCCGATGATGTGCTTCTACTTTCCAATCTCGTTACCGTCTTGATGTAATATCTCAAACTCGCCTCAATAAAGTAGTTAGGTTCTCGTCAAGTACCTACAACCCGCCATAATATTTATTAAAAAAAAAACATTATTATAAACAGCCTTAAATTTGTAAATGCAACTATTTATTCGAAACTCATACATTGTAAACTTCCAATTAAAAAGCTACTATTCTAAGAGTATAAGATTAAAACTTAAGCACAACGATCATTAAAATCTAAGAATTAACAATTATTAGAAGTTAAGTATGAAATGGTCGTCATTGCAAAATGTGACATTGTACTTAATTTTGTTTAAATCGTTCCAAGATTTTTGTAAGTAATCTTAGGAGTTTTGGTAGAATAAAGACAACTTAAAAAATCTCAAAAGTTGTTATGAAAATTAAAGTAGTTAATATTATGAGCCTTTACAAGTTATACATATCGGGTTTTAGGTACTAGGTTTTCAATAAAATCCCAAATCCGTCTCAAAGCCTATACAGGGTTTTTAGCAATTAAACCCAAATCCGTATTGCTTCCCCAAACCAGCTACGCGTTTACGTCCTATTGGGGTTTGGGACCGTCCTGGTTCCATCCCTACCCCTTCTATACATAGTTGACCTCGCTGCAAAATCGACAAAACATATTTCATAATACACGTACTTTCGTTAAAATTAGGGGTGATCGGTTCTAAAGTGAGTTAGTTCCACCTTGAAACCTGAAACTGAATCATTATAGTCGGTTTCTAGTTTGTGGAACTGAGAACCGGCCCACCTGGTCTTGAAACCGGAGCGGACTGATTGGTCTGAACTGGTAATCAAGTGGGTCCATGAACCGATGGTGATTTTTTTTTTTTTAATTCCTTGCAAGATTGTGAATGTGTCTCTTCTCTATGCAAATATGAACATTGTTTTTGTACAAGTTACAAATCTTTTGCGCGTAGTTATCAGATCAATGTCTACAGATCATCGCAGCTAAAGTTAAAACACTGATCTTCATGGGACAAGTAACAAGATTCTTAGCAGGCCTTTACTGTAATGCATTTATATCCCCAAAATATTTACGCAAGAAGGGAAACAAGAAAGAATCTTTCAGGCTTGAGAAAATGTAACTCCCACTTTTGCAACCCCCAATCATCTTCTTAAGAAATGTTTGGTAATAATAAATTTATATAAAAAAAATTATAGGTCCGATTCGGGTGGTTCGATCAACACCTGGAATCGGGAACCAAACCGATCAAAACCGATTCCAAATTTTAGGAACCGGTAACCGGACTGATTCTTGCGGGAACAGCCTAGAACCAACTAGTTGGGTTAGATTCCCAGTTCGGTCCAATTCAAGTGCTCACCCCTAGTCAAAATCTTATTACACTGATCTTATGCTAATACAATGTTTTTTGAGTGATGTGTGTACTTTCAACTTATTAAGTGAGATGATAATGATTTTTTTTCCATTAAAAGCAGGTTAATTTTTTACTGTTCTGATCTATAAAGTATCGGTTTAAATAAGAGGTGTCTCGAATTTTTTTTAGGCTTCGTTTGTTTTGCGAAAAATGAGTGATTTGAAAAATATTTTCCTAAAACCGATCGTTTGTATCAAATACAAAAATAAATAAACGAAAAATATTTTCATCATCTATGAAAATATTAAGATACAAATTGTTGTTAATAATGAAATAATTTCTCATTAGCTAATTTATTTCAATTGATACAAGTAATTGTTTTTAGGAAAATATTTTCCAAATCATCCATTTCCCACGAAACAAATCGAGAAAATATGTGTAACTTATCAAAAATATTTCGTTCAATAGATGGAAAAGAAAAAGCGGACACAATCTTCTCAATTAAGTGATGCATTCTTGGAAAAAAGAGTAAAACATTTTTGAACAAAGAAGAGAAGAATACTTTTTCTTTAGTTATTATTTTTTCTCCTTTCTAGATGATATTATTTATGATATGATTTTTTTATTAAAACAATTATGCACGGTATACATTAGTGTACCATAAAAGCTACCATATTGATATTGAGCCATTTTAAGAAAACAAAAGCATAAAATCTGCGGTAAATAGTGGGAACTATTGTTATGACGCGCCTTATTTAGACTTAGGTAGTGTTTTGCATTAACTTTACGAATCGAATTAATTGGCTCTGTTTATTTCGTTCGAAATGAATGATTTGAAAAATATTTTTCTAAAAAATGTTCGCCTAAAGTAATTAGTCAATGAAAAATATTTTCATAATTGACAACAATTTATGTCTAAATATTTTTGTGGATAATGAAAAAAAATTGTTCATTTATTTTTTTAAGCGATCATTTTTAGAAAAAAAATTTTCCAAATCATTCATCTTCTGTGAAACAAACAGAGCCAAGTTCACTTTTTTCAATAAAACCAAACATAAACTACTAATGTGAGAGATAATTATCCAAAAAGTCATAAATCTATTGTACGATGGTCAATTCAGTTCTAAACTTTTCGATTCAACCAATTTAGCCTAAAATCTTTTGACGATTTTGCAATATAAATTTTCCAGCCAATTTTGGCTTGGCATCATCTCACTTTTTGTAGGTGCAAAATCCCAATCGATTTCACACGCTCTTTCTTTTTTGCGCATAATCAACTCTATGTTTATATGATATTTCTAGATGCGCATCTTCGTTAGTTGGGTCGTATTGGCGAAAGAACTGGGGACAACATTATCCATCAAGTTGTCGTAAAAGCAAAGATCCAAATCCTCCTTCCTAGGTTATGCCTTGCTTAGTAGACATCTCACCCTGATAAGCTTTTTCCCTAGTCCTTGGGTCAACATCAAGAACCTTCATTTTCCCACATTATAAAAAAATAATAACGATGCTATTTTTATAGGAAGCCAACTAGATCTAGAAATTTTTGGGCAAAAGAATATAAAAATAAAATAGATCTAGAAAATAAAATCTAGAAATAATCACCATGTTTAGTTCTCTCTCATATTCAATTCATTGAAGAAACAGCAAACCCTTTTGACATTTGCATCATGTCTTATCATATCTCACCTGCCCTCCAACAAATTTGAGGCAACCATTGGTGGTAGAGTCGTGATCAAGTTTGTTTATGTGCATGCCATGCATGACCCCCTCAACTTGGCACATAGAATAGCATTTTGACGCATTGATGTCGGCACCACGATGCTTCACGACATGTGCGGGTGGACATAAGAGAAAACGATCTTTAAACCATAATGTCCGAGGACTAAAGTGGGAGGTACTTATATTCTTGAGGGCGATGATTAGAACTCGATCCGATCATCCAAACTCAAAGAAAATTGGATTAGATGGTCGATTGTGATTGGTGGATCGAAATGGGTATTTATGATTAAATCCCCTTTAAAGCCTCTTTTGTTCTCTATTCTCTAGTACCAATGGCTAATGGATTGATTGCTTCTTAAGGCACAAGCAATGAGTTTGCCTTTGACTAAACAAGAGAGGTAAAATTAATCGAACGAGTTTCAATCAAAGTCCAAGTATCATGAGAGGCCAATAGAATAACAATCGTATCAGTTCAATTCACGAAGGTGAAAATTGGTATCAAGGGATGAAAAGACTATTACCTTTTTTTTTCTCAATTTACAGAAATTTTTAAATATTTTGTGGAGCACGATGTATTGGTTTAACTCACACCTAATCATTATGAATCAGTCATGTGAATTTCTTTATTTCCTATGATAATTTTTATCGCGTGCGAATTGAATGAAAGGATATATGATGTGTTTTAAGACTATGGAAAAAGAATGTGAGCAACGACACTTGTGTTGTCACGAGGATTAAGTAGATAACTCACTATGGATTCATTCTGTGGTGAGGACATTCCCGTGCTTTCGTCTCAGGAACCGATGGTTGGAGAGCTTCATTCTCGCCCGTGAAATTTCGAATTTAAGTAAGAGGTTGTGATGATGATTTGTTGCACTGATTTCTCTTCAAGTAGCCGCTAATTATGAACGTATCTCTGAATCGCGAAACGAAACAAATTAAGGAGATAGCCTTCCAATACACAATAGAACAACACAACGACTCTCGTTTCAACGCACTCGAACTTGGCAAGTAAATTACTTCTGCAACAAAGATTCTCGAAATTAGTTCAACTTTCTCAATTCGCAATAAATAAATGAACCTTGCTAGAAAGTCCAATTCAAAGAAACATTATAGTTTTCGACGCATTATCTCCCTCGTCTTATGCATACTCAATACGTCGATGATGAATACAGAATTATTCTCTCATTAAATATAACGAATGAGTATCTCAGGACTACAAAAGAAAAAGGTATCTCAGGCGGCTGGTCGACAACATCGCAAATAATCGACAGTGCATTTTAAGCATATTTATCCCCATGGTGGTTGCACCGGCCGAACTATTTAAATATCGAATTAGACAACAAAACCACCTACTTTAATCACATCGAAAACGTAAGCATTGAGGACAAAAACGACAGCCCGTTCGACGGAGGATGTTGCGCCACGCGCTTGAACGCACGTGCCCCTAGCTGTGGAGCAATCGTAGCCGCCGGTTTTCCGCTGAGCGATGGGAGCCCGGGCGATCGACGGCTGACGAAGTCCGCGCACGACCTTCGGTTGGCGAAGAATATTTAGCCTCGCGAGAGTTGTTTTTTCTTTTTTTCCTCGCGACAGTTGTTAAAGAAAGGGATTTTTGCCTGGTCAGAGAGGCACGTGAGCGCCACGTGATGAGAGAGAGAGAGAGAGAGAGGCAAAACAAAAGGCATTCTTGCCGGAGAAGAGGAGGTGATAGGGGCGGCCTCTAGTCGCTCATACCTTCCATTTGTGTACATTTTAAGCATGCTTTTATTTATATTTTGAATTTTTTTTAGAAAATTATATATTGATGCGTATATATATTAATTGCGGATAAAAAATTCAAGACGTTACTTCTAATTTTTTGAGGCGCAATGAATGAGATTGTAAAGTTTAGTTCTATCAATTCAAGTATATTCATTCGAATGTCATTACGATGGCAAATGAGTTTAAAATGATTAAAATGTGTCTTTTTTTTGTTTTTCTTCTATAAGATATTGTTTTTGTTGACATCATCCAATCTGATTACAAGTTATTTACAAACATACAAATAAAGCATTTGAAAATCAAGAAATCACAAGGGGAAAATGGGTAGATCCATCCAATTTGACCAAATATTCTTTTTAAATCATTGAAGAAGATACATCACCAAAAACCATATCACCTCCTACGGTACATGAACGCAAAAATCAACGATCAATATCCTCAGCGTGCCAAAATCAACATTTGAATCTGTGCCATCGAAAAATGTTAACGAAATTGCTTAATATCGCGGCGAATCTTACTTGGTTGTCGAATGTGATCAATTTATCTGAACACCCATAATTATTCATTAGCCTATCACGTCGTTTCCCGTCACATTCGAATAAATCGATAACTATATTTTAAAAACGTGCCGAGTAGCAAATTTGACTATTTATCCATTCACCATAACTAATTTTGAACTAGAAAAATTACCATATCTATTTTTTTCTTTTTTTGCAATTTCTTGTGAAAAACAACTCCTAGATGACCTACAACATAACTATAAAGTAACGACTACGGCACTCGAGCGAAGAGGCGCGGTGTCAACACGTGGGGAGATCGAATGATTAGGACGCAGCCAATCAGAGAGCTCGCGAGCTTGCGAGCGGCCGCACCGGAGCGGGACCCCCGATCAGTGCATATGATTTTAGGCGCGATTGCTTCGAGGATGAAGGCCTCCCTTTGTGTGCAGTGAGCCGAGAATTTTGTTGCCGTGTGAGGAAGTGGAACAAGCTCTCTCTCGCTCACTGATCAGAAGACGAAGGCGAAATGAAGAAGCGGAAGCGAGAGATCGGCGGCGGCGGCGGAGGCGGCGGCGGAGGAGGAGGAGGAGGATTCCACCGCCTCCTCCGCGCGACGCTCCTCCACAGCTGCCGCTTCCACGGCCCCCTCCGCGGCCTCCTCCCGCTGGTCTCCGCCGTGTCCGGCTGCCTCCTATTCCTCCTCGCCCTCCTCTCCCTCCTCTCGCCTTCGCCGTCTTCTCAGCTGCAGCTGCAGCAGCAGCAGCACCACCTCCACCTCCTGTCGCGCCACCGCAGCTCGGTAAATGCTCGGATCTTCTGCGTCGTTTGGTGTCCGTTTGAGTGTGTTCCGTCTGATCTCCTGCGAGCTCCGTTAGCGAGGATCGGTCGCTGATGTGCTGGTTTTTCGTGTGAAGCGTGATCAGGCGTCGTCGGATCGAGTTGGCGACGGATTGGAGGAGGAATCGCCCGCGGCGGCCGGGAACGTGTTTCGTGTTCCGGTAATGAATGCTTGAATCGCGTCTTCGGTTGAATCATTTCAATCTGCGTCGTCATGTTCGTCTCATTGGTTGATCTTGAAATTCGTTTTCCTTTGCCTTGTAATGCGAAACGAACAGTCTAGAGGAGGAAGTTTGAGCAGCGATTTATGGACTTCGGGGTTATCGAGCTTCTTCTACGGTTGCAGCAATGCCAGCCGCCAATTCATGAGTAAGCATTCCAGTTCATATCTCATATTCTGACTCTCTGGGAC
This sequence comes from Metrosideros polymorpha var. glaberrima, assembly GCA_001662345.2. Taxonomy (NCBI): domain Eukaryota; kingdom Viridiplantae; phylum Streptophyta; class Magnoliopsida; order Myrtales; family Myrtaceae; genus Metrosideros; species Metrosideros polymorpha. Next base: position 2,212,067 of record BCNH02000007.1, on the reverse strand, counting down.
TGTCACTCGTCCTTTGCTGCAATTAGTCACGGCACGAAATTTGGAACAGGAACTTTCACTCGAATATGCCTCTACTAGACTTCTTTGATTTTTTCGATCAGAAAAAGAACAAAAAAAAAGGACTTATTTGATCTAGTTTTGATTCCGTAATCTATCCATCGGTGTTTGGCTCGATAAGTTCCCTCCTTATCTGGACTGGCTTTTACATCCTCTTATTGGGAGGTTGAAGAGCAGCAATTGAAGTGCTTGCTAGTCATGGACAACGTTGGCCTTTGTTTTGACTAATAGTTACTGCTGTCTGTTTGATAATTCTTGGCATTTGGTTTATATGGATTATGGACTCTGTTTTGTCCCTTTGCAGCCGCCGAGAAGAAAACGCAACCTAACCGATACCTGTTGATCGCCACTAGTGGAGGATTGAATCAACAGAGAACAGGGGTAAGTTACTTAAGCTGCACTCTTAGCCATACCTGTTTTTACTGTTCTTTTTGTCACAATCTTAGCTTTCTTCAACAACAGTTCAATGCATCATTAGTTTTTCCTCATGCACATTGATTTGGGATTATCACCTTGAGAACTTGTTGTATCTCTCTGCAATTTAATTGGATGTGCTCTTTTGGAGAACCTCGATCTGAAGCAATTTAGGAAAGTATCTGTATTAATTGCAGCAGCTCCAGTACTATAACGGAGTCTGGTCACTTCAACACTATGGTATATACCTTGTTAGAAATGATTTCGACAAACGTTATTCCTGAGTGCTGGATGACTTCTATCTTTCACTTGGATATCTAAACCCCTTGCCATGTTGTCGCTGTTCATGAGATGCTTCCCAAAGTTATGATGGGATATGCTGTTTTGAACTGAGCAGTTTAAGTGCCATTTCCTTTCCGGGAACAGACGTCCTAGCATAATCTTTTCCAGCTATGGATGTGGAAATGATGTTCTACTTTTGCTGTCATAATCTGTCCAGTTTAGTTACAGCTGTCTTACTGCATTTATACTCCTGGTCGTGAACTCCTCATATTTGTATTGATGCAGATAACAGATGCCGTCGTTGCAGCTTATATACTAAATGCTACCCTTGTTGTGCCCAAGCTGGACCAGAAATCTTTCTGGAAGGACTCAAGGTTTCTTGACTTCTCTATTATATAAGAACCCTATAAAGTTTGGTTATTTATATTGCAGAAGGCACAAATTATTTGCACTTATATGGATATTGTGCTCGGTGCAGCAACTTCAACGAAATCTTTGATGTCGACTGGTTTATTTCGTTTCTCTCAAAGGATGTAAAAATCATAAAGCAGCTCCCAGCAAAGGGAGGAAAAGCACTGAATCCATATACCATGCGCGTCCCACGGAAGTGCAACCCAAAGTGCTATCAAAGTCGTGTTCTGCCTGTCTTAAACAACAAGCATGTAAGGACTGTTGGTGTAATGATGCTGGATAAATTTATTGTTGAAAGTTCTTCACCGTGTTCAAGTGCAGACATTGAACTGAGGCTTTTATCTTTTAAATATATTGGAGACAATCTACCTCTATACTGCTAGTGAGTTTGTGCATGACAAGAAATCTCTCCAATTGATGCACTTGAAGGTGTATAGACGGAAAAAAGATTTACATACTATTCGAGGGGTTAGATTATGTGCACTAAGCATACGATCCAAAAATCACGTTAAGAATTTTGCATTAAAATGGCTGCAAAATGTAATGATTTTGTGCTTAAAGTGTCACACAGAAGCTGGACAGAAAATTGTGCACTGGAGTGGAGGATCATGATGATGTATCTTTGCTCCTGAAAAGGTGGACTCAGCTACGAAGTGCTGGAGAGTTATTTTAATGCTAGAAGTGTATTTGTTTGCTCAAACCTGTTCCATTGAATTGTTAACAAACTGATAATCCTCTAAGGGCCAGTCTTTTGGTGACTTATAATTGGTTGAAAAAGTTTTGCAGCACATTCTGATTTCTAAATACTTTTAGTTGGTTGAAAAAGTTTTGCATCACGTTTGGATGCCTAAATATTTTAGTTCACGTTAATCCTTGTGTTTTTTTCACAAATAGTTCTTTAAAGTCTCCTGCTTTGATTCATTTGACATCCTGGCATTCTTCTTATTGCAGGCTGTTCAACTTACCAAGTTTGATTACAGACTATCAAACAGGCTCGGTAAAGATCTGCAAAAGCTGAGATGCAGAGTAAATTACCATGCTTTAAAATTCACAGATCCAATCGTTGAGATGGGTAGGACATTGGTAGAGAGGATGAGGTTGAAAAGCAGTCACTTTATAGCCCTTCACTTAAGGTAGGTTTTCCTTACTAACCTGTCAAATATCATTTTTGGGGGTCACTGCTGTGCATTTCGATGTAGTTCAGTCCTTCCACTTCATACTTCACATGTGTAAAGGACTGTTGTATATTTCTGTTTATGAAAAATTCGTAGGGTATGATTAAATTTTCCCTATTGCTTCTCTCTCCAAGAGACTACAAAAACCATGTGAGCTTAGGTTTGATAGTCTGATGAAATGTTCGTAGAATTCTCAATGCAAGTGAACATGTCGAACAAGTAATATAATGATGAGAAATGATATCGTCCCACAGAGACTGATGATCAAAAACCAATTAAATACTAAAAATGGACTAATTCTGAAACTTATCTAACAGATCAAAATAGAATTGAGAATAAATTAAAATTGACAAAAACTTGGAAGAAAAAGTTCAAGACTAAACGCAGTTAATCAATCAAATAAATACGTTATAGCATTCGATGTCACCATAACCTTTAGATATGAATTCAAATTATTATGCATACAAGAACGATATCAAACACGTGATAGCAGAATTTCCTCGTCTATTTACTATCATATCTCTAGGTATAGTAAACTTACTTAATTTATCAATCCACCATATTTCTATGTGAATTTAAATAAACATAAGTGCATTAAAGTTTGTGAATATTCTCGGTTTACAATGAATCTTTTGGATCACCTTATCACTGAAAGCCACACAAATAACATGGTGTACCTCTATCCACGTTTAATTCATGGTTATATATTATAAGGAGTAATTGCAGATTATCACTTCTCAATCTCAAACATGCACGTCAAATCATTCAAATGCTGGCCAAACACTTAAAAGCATGAAGCACAATAATATATAACTCACATAAATAAAATCATCTGCAAAACATAAATATCATGAAATTCATATCATCATGGTCAGGCTACATTGTAACCCTAACGAAAGAAAATTAGAACATAATAGAAGAAGAAACGAAAATATAAATTAAACCTAACATCTTGAATCAAAGAACAAGAATTTTGTCGCTCTTTTTGTCTTCTCTTCAAAAGATTGGAAAAACTCTAAGAACAATGAAAGAACGATCTGAAAAGTAAAAACCCTCGCTCTCCTCAAGCTCTCAATGTTATCCTATATATAGGGTAGCATCCAAGACTCCTAAAAACAAGGCAATTGCTTATTTTTCGCATTTAAAAAGGGAATAAATCTCAAAATTCCTAATTTGGCCTCCATCTTCTAAAGCTTCCATGGATAGCATCTTCCTTTCCTTCTTTTTGCCAAATTTTCCTTATTTGTCCATATCTCATTATTTTGTGTAAACAAGGAAAATTTGAATAAATAGAGGGAAATCCAATATTTTCTAAAAAAAAGTACATTATTTCTTGCTTCAAATAGGTGAAATAACTCTATTTTTATAGACTTGTCATGAAACAAAAGGATGAACCTTTTGATTGGATCGGTGATATGTCATAGGTTTGAACCGGACATGCTTGCATTCTCTGGATGCGATTACGGTGGTGGAGAGAAAGAAAGGCGGGAGCTTGGTGCTATTCGAAAGAGGTGGAAAACTTTACATGTAAGGCGATCATAGCATAGAACAATTAGCGATAAACCATGGGAAAAAGACTATAGAGATCCCCTAAAGTAGAGCATTTGTCATGAAACTGCAGGCAAGCAACCCTGACAAAGTAAGGAGGCATGGAAGATGCCCGCTAACTCCAGAGGAAGTTGGTCTGATGCTGAGAGCACTTGGTTTTGGAAGTGATGTCCACATTTATGTGGCATCTGGTGAGGTGTATGGTGGCAATGAGACTTTGGCACCACTGAAAGCACTCTTTCCCAATTTTCATTCTAAAGACACTATAGCAAGCAAAGAAGAGTTGGCACCATTCTCATCATTTTCATCTCGGATGGCTGCACTGGACTTCATTGTTTGTGATGAAAGCAATGTTTTTGTTACAAACAACAATGGAAACATGGCCAAGATTCTAGCTGGCAGAAGGTATGTTTCTATCTTTTATCTGGTTGTGGCTCGTTTCTGATGTCATGATTATGATACCGCATAGAAATGAGTAACTGAGGATATAGTCTGTGCACATGAGTTCCAATGTTCGAGTTGCTGCTTGCTGTTAATCTACCATTTTGCTCATCCTAGTTGACAATGTTTTGATTCAGGAGATACTTTGGGCACAAACCAACAATAAGGCCAAATGCTAAAAAACTATATAAACTATTCCTAAATCGGAGTAGCGTTCCATGGGAGGAATTTGCTTCGAGGGTTCGAACCCATCAGATTGGTTTTATGGGAGAACCCAATGAGGTAAAGCCAGGCAGAGGGGAGTTCCATGAAAATCCATCGTCTTGCATTTGTGAGAAACCTGAAGCGAAGGACAGGGCACTCATAGATGCCCCCAGAAGAACCGATGACAGTGGCGAAGACGATAAGGAGAAAAGCATGGGGAAGATATCGATGTATGATGCGACGGAAGAGCAGAAATCTGAGGATGAACAAGACGGGCTTGACGTGGATTACATGGAAGACGGAAATGAAAGCCAAGGGAATCGCTTACCAAATGGATCGGATTCCGAAACCAACCTACTAAAAAACGAACAGCCGGAACTGGAAGAGATGTTTTCTGACTGAAGGAAGGTACAGTTCATCCCTGACTCCATTCTCCATCAATTCTTTGGGTCTTTCCATCAGCCTACAACATCAAGAAGGCGCATTGTATATAGAAATCCGGTGCCCGATGCTCTCAAAACGCATCGGGGGCTAACAGCGAGCAAATCCTGGCCTTCCCGGATTAATTTTTTTTTTTCCTCAATTCTGTTCAGGCAGTTTCCTTGTAAATTAAAAAATTTTGAGCCTCTTCTTTTTTCTGTGATTCTTAGCCATTTGCCGTAAGGCAGAGGAACGAGACGAAAATAGCAACAAGGGAATAAGAATCGGTAGTTCAGTAATTTTGTAGGAATTATGCGTTCCATGATGTTTTATCAAGTTCTTTCATGGGCCAATGTTCCTAACAACGTCAATGCCAGGAGCTCTAATCTGTTTCGTGTGGTCCGAGTCGTTGGTAGGAGTAAGAGTTCAAATTACATTTTCAGGCACCCGTGGTTCCTGAACCGAAACGACGTATGGCTTTCCCATGATGACGGTTTAGTTTAGCGTCAAGCGAGCAGGGTAACTACAGAAACCCCAAGGTGTATTTGTTTTATGAAAAAAAAATATTTTCGTAAGGATGATTTTTCAATTTTTACTTGTTTGGTTCTCTGAACGGAAAAATTTTTACCGTCGAGGAAGACAACCATACTTGAAATCGAGGAAGACAACATCAATATACGTACACACACTCTCTCTCTCTCTATTGATCTTCACTCCTCTTCGATGCCTTTTGTTTGGGTGCCTTGTCGTGATATTTTAATTACCTTTTTGAAATGGAAAATCATAATCACGTGAAGTTTTTATGAACACTGAAAAGTTGGTTATTTATTTGCATTTTTTTTTGTCTGACATCTGTTTTTTTTTTTAAGGTTGCTTTATTTTGATTATAAAGAAGCATAGAATTTATACTCCATATATTAGTAATATCATAGACAAGCATTTCGATATCATCTTAACAATACATTACGACGGAGAAAATAATTTTTGAAAGTAAGATTCGAACATGGGAAAGCTTTTTCCTTCTCACTCTCAAGTACACCACCAAACAATTGAAATCCAATCATTTTCCTTCTCGTTAAAAAAATAAAAAGAGTCATCTTTGTTGAAAATAATTTTTACGGAAAACATTTTTTCATAACAAGTTTTTCGCAAAAGAAACACGCAATTTTGTAATAGTTAGATATTATCATATTAGATAAGGAAGCCTATGGAGAACGGGTGTCGGGCTAGGCCTAGGCACAGCCCATGCACGACCGCCAGCGTAATCTTTTCAATGCCTACCCTCGAACATATATCTGCTTCATACCAGTTTTCTCTTCAAAGATCTTCCGGAGATCATCATTTATTGGTAAGTTTTTGGTAGCATGTCAGCTCATGAAACCCCGGCCGCTTTTGTACTGCATTTGGCAGGAGCAAGGATTGGCAATTCTTAATAAAGCTATTGAGAAGCAAAAGGGGAAACTCCTTGTGAAGGGGCCCCAGAGCAGTGAGCAGCTTCTTGTATTTACTAGGGACATTATTTTATGCACGTTTTATGCATCCTGAACTTAACTGGATCTTCATCTGCTTCAGCAATTTTGCAATGCTTGAAAATCACTTCTTTGAGACTGTAATAAGCATGTATCTGAACAGGTGAGCGAAGGGGATGACAAATTACTTGCTGAGCACATGGCTCAGTTGCACCAGGCCAACAAGGAGGTTAGTGGAGATGAAGATAGGGAAGAAGTTCTCTCTCCCTGCAAGAATGTGAGACGCCTTAGAATATTCATTGAGGTTATATAGTTGTTTTTTGAAAGATGAATCTGAGAACTGCAAAGACGTGATATTCTAAGGTGTCTCGTGCAACGACTACATTTTGAGAACGAGCATTGTTTTGATATATCATCCTGTACTTCCGCAACATTATGCTCGTTTGCCACTGTAGTTTCCTATTCTCTGTGAAGGCGATTGTGGATGTAAGTATGCGCAAATCTTTCGCGGTTTGAAGCTCGAATGGTAACATAATTATACCAAGTGGCCAAATAAGGTTTCACTCAGGTTCGGTAATGGCCCAAACAATGTGGTATGTGTGCTGGAAGGATGTGCAATGGCAATTGGGGGTTTCACAGCAAAAAGAATTTGACAACAAACATCTAGTAATATGTCAGGGGCCGATGCTTGAGATCGAGACCGTGCGGCAACTTAGGCTTCACTCGCGTTGTGGAGAAAGAGAGTGTGTTTGGAGAGAAGCTTGGGGAGAGAATGGCTTATGTTGCCCAATGGTTGGTTGGTTACAAGTGAAGGGAAGAGCCTCTATTTATAGATGTGCTGGGGCAGGTTTAATAAACATATGATTTCAATCAAACTTGAAAAATAAAATCCATGCGAAACATGGACAAGTATACAATTGAATAATACTTCAAAAGGTACTATAGCACAAATTAAAGAAACAACTGAGCCTACCCAAAATAATGCTTTCTAGACAAGCAGCATTCTCTGTATCCACACAAGATGAGCAAGAGAGCACATCGGATCTTAGTAGTACTGATGGGAAAAAGAAAAATAAGGCAAACCACTTCTTAGCTTTCCTTATAATAGGGCCAAACAAGAAATCGGAGAAAATTTTATGATTTGTGTAATTACCATGTGTAACATGTTACAACTTACAAGGGTAATAGGAATGATAGGGAAAGGAAGAAACAAGCCGGGATCCTGAACAGATGGCATAGTTCGCTTTCAAGTGCTATAACAAATAATCAATAACTCTAATCTCACGGAAAAAGAATTCACTTACACACAGACATTCCTCCTTCAGAAGAAAATGTCAGTTTGCTTTGATTGCGCTTTGAGATCTTTTAATTTCTTCAAAATATTTGTGAAGTAATCCTGCAAATACTTCTCTAGGGTGACGATATCCTTGGAATCCGCCCCAAGAATATCATACGTCTCATTCATGGGAACTGAGAAGACAGTATCGCTTGTAAGGACCTGAATGAGCATGTAACCCATATTAGGCCTGGGCCTCCTGTTATAGGTAACATTCTAAAACATCCATGTCATGGATAAGCGAAAATCACTGTATCACTCGAAGCATTGCTTGTGACGGTAAAGGGAAGTCCTCCAGTGCATTTACCTCTGAAAATGCTAATCTGTCAGCGACATCATTTGTCCACTCAAAGAACCGAGTTAGTTGTCGAGTTAGCCTCAAGACTGATACTGGAACTGTCGTCACATTTGCATCTTGCCCAGCAAGTCTCTCACACAATGTTATTACCTGACACCATTTCCAATCAGGAAAAAAAAAAAAAACTGACAGCATAATGCACTGATACAGTTGAATACAGAAACATAATCATCAACACTCTTGCTACATTGGTTAATTCAAATTAAGGCTACTGCTCACAGCATTGGCACTTCATTGTCATTCCAAAGGCTCCCCTATATATAACCTATATGGCTCCTGTCAACTATTTCCCTTTTCATCAGTACAGAGAAATGCTTACCAAAAGTGAACATCATCGGGCTAGAAGGCAGAAAACAGAAAGGATTGAGAACATAGACAAGTATCTTAGGCTTTTTAAAAATGTGAAGTGACGTCACTTACCTCTTGAGTTGTCCATGCGCGAGGTCCAGCAAATGTAAGGAGCTTCCCATTCACATTTTCCTTGCGTAGAGCTATAAGTGTCAATCGAGCTATATCCTGGTTTGAAATTCCAATGTAATTAAATTCAGACCAAAACTACGCAGAATTGGCCTCACAGAATATGTAATAAGCGCAACCTCTTATGAGTTAATAACCTGGGTATCCATATAAGCAATCCTAGTCGGAGCATCAGTTCCCCAGACTGATTTTTCTTCCAAGATAGGTACTGCATACTGACCAATCAATCCCTGAAAAATTGGCAATCAGAACTACATTTAGAGACAAAAAGCAAGGAGTGTTCTTTGTAGACAAGTTTAAAATATTTACAGACTACTTAACTATAGCGTTGTTATATCTAGCAAACAATATAACTTCAATCAGGTGAACTTTTCCGTTGTTGAACTTCATAAAGGTTGCTATCCATGACTTAATGCTATTTAGACCCAAGAGCAGTGAGAGTGGCACGCAGTCTTTGAAGTCCTGAGTCAGCTAAATGGGCTTCGAAAGACAGAGACTTGATATTGTGATGTAATGGACAAAGGCAGTCCTCTGCACAAGTCAAAATAATGTTTACTAGCGACTGAAGAGAGGACCAAGGATGTTAGTTGGGTAAAGCTTTGATTGAACGAGACAGCTTCTAGTCTGGCCAAGAAGGAAAGAAAGAAAAGGAGACAGCTTCTAGTGGACAAAAACAAGCAAGCTGCCACTTTTTCATATGAAGGCATTGTTTCTATTGCGCATTAATGGAGAAGCTAGCAGTTAAACGACATTTTTTGTTCAAATCCATTTGTGTTTTCCATTTTCCTCCTCCCTTTTCGCTTTTCCCCTCTTGGTTTTACTCTAAATTCAGAGGTGAGTAAAAGGAATTTGAGCATTGCTAAATATCATCAGTATAACCCCACCTTCAGTCAGAATGTTTACCTGCATGAAACCACATAAGCGAATGATAATATGATTCAGGCCTGCGTCTTTCAGAAACTTCTCTGTACAGTATTTAATCTCCATCAATGGAACTTCTGGATGCTTGTCACAGTTGTGGATGGAAAAGAACACGTATTTCTGGATACCCATTGCTTTTGCACATTGTATAAGAGCAACTTTCCCTTCCCAATCTACCTAAAGAGAACAAAAAGTTGGTAAGACCATCAAACCCATGGACATGTACCTGAAAGTCAAATGAATCTAACTATGCAGTAGACGCACATCAGTGACAAATGAAGACGCGCTTCTGCAGGATCCAACTCCAGGCCTAAGTAAAAAAATCTCTCATGTTCTAAGAGTTAAACATCCACCATCTATTTATCTTGAGAAAATTTAAATAGACGAAGAGGAGAATATGATACAAATGATGGATTACTCATACAGATCAACTCAAAAGAAAGAGATGTTCTATGCCGAGTAATCGAGAAAGTGAAAGAGAAAATCGAATTGTCTCAGATGAATTGTAATCTGCTCCAGCAGACGACTATGTGTTAGAAAGAAACATGTTCATATACCAATCTCAACAACAAAAAGGTACTTAAATCGAAGCAGTCGCAATTTTGAATATTGAAAACTAGCCCAGTTGTGTTGTTTCTCCACTATAACACCAGTAACATTGTCACCAAAAGAGACAATTAGATGTCACAGGGGAAAAAGGGAGTATTAAACTTTCCACTATTAAGGAGCTAAAAATGCAAAAGAATTCCAAACAGTCATGGTAATTTCGATATGCTGTTTGCTTAATTCATGGAATGGGGCTGCAAAGGAGAAAATGTTGATTCTACAGGGAAAAAAAATGCTTTATGAGAAAAGGAAGAAAATAAAGAAAATACTGTCTTTATTGGTTCCTCAGGGCGCCCCGTTGCACAGTCAATAACCGTATGAATCCCCACAAGTGTTGCAGGTATGCTCTCCGGCTTGCTCAAATCTGCCTACAATGTTGGAGGACAATCCCAGTTTGAAAAGCTCAGAGGAAAAGGGAAATATTTGCATTTGAACCCAGGAAACTTCCAAAGACACCCATACTGACAAAGGAGAAATTATATATTCCACCAAAGTGGACTAGAAAAAACGCTTGATCAGATTGAAGTGATCATATCATGAAGTAATAGCACCTACGTTGACAACTGTAGCGCCCCAATCACGAAGAAAATCAGCCGGAGCCGGTCGAGGCCTGACGAGACATCTGACATCATACCCTTCATCTAGAGCCCGCCTTACAACTTGCCTGCCCAGTGTCCCGGTGGCACCAACCACTAGAATGCTGGTCGGCCTAACCGGCGTCCCGGGAGCAAGATTCGCGGCAGCCGGCGCCTGTGCAGTGCACGTGACTAACGGCCGAGCGCAGGATCTCCCTGCCAAAATATACGAGAGGACGAAACAAAGCAGGGTGCGAATCGAGTGAGAAAGAAATGAGCACACTCTGAATCCATCAACACCAAGCAAACGACACTGAATACTCACGTTCTCAAGTAGCATGAGTAAAAGACTCAACACCGAAGCACAAGAAGCGAAACATAACATTAAAAAGACGGCCAGGTTTCTTTACATTTGCAAATTAATCCAAATTAGAGCGCTTGCTCCCGCAGTACTTAGAAAATTGTCGCACGGACACGAGAAGCTAACGTAGAATGCACGGGCAAATCGTAGCAATTTAGCTGCGGAACCTCACATTAAACTGCACAATTCACACCGGCCTCTCACGACGAACGCACGTTTCCCGCAATCGCATAAGCGAGTGATGTGTGGAAGCTCGAGAAACCGAGCTCAGGGCAGTGGGGATGTATACCTGGGGACGGCGGCGAGGCGTCGACGAGAGCCGAACCCGAGCAGCTCGGCGAGACGAGGGCGTCCGCCGCGAGGGAGCGCCGCCACGAGAGCGCGGCGGCGGCTGTGCTCCGCCGGTGACGGCAGTGGCGGTTGTGGTGGTGGGGGTGGCGGGGCGTGGAGAATTGCGATGGGAGTCGCAAGGCCATGATGATGCTTCTCTCTCTCTCTCTCTCTCTAGAGATACATGCTCTGTGGAAATGGTGACCGGACAAGAGGAGAGAGAGAGGATCGGAGTGATGCCACGTGGTCTTCGCAGCTCGAGAAATTATTCAGTGGTCAGTAACCATCCGGTCATCAGCTGGCGTGAGTGTTCCACTCAAAAATCGACACGTGTCATATCCTATGACGTGGACCGGCTGCCAAATAAAAATGCAAAATTCGGAGGCTTTGTTTTCATTTAGTCAGGTGAACTCAAGATGGTTCTACTTCAATTATTTCAAGGGGATTGAAAAACAATGAAACTCATCAAGCGAAGTCCAAAAACTGGAAGTTGGGAGGCTAGACGTCTTGCCACAAAAGCAATGCATGATATAAGAAAGAAGGAAAATATCTTTCCAAAAGAAGTAGAATGAATTTTTTCTCAAATCGTTAATTATGTCAGCAGAGTTTAATTACTCTATAATGTAAAGAAAGTCCAAGCACAAGTGTGACGCTAGTTAAATAAATGGGGGTAATCACGCCACCAAGTAATTGAAATTTCTCCCCTCTCAATTCAGGGAAAAATTATCAAAAAAATCATAAACATATGGCAATTGTGCCAATTCAAACTTAAACATTTTTTCTTTTTTAGCTAATTGAGTCAAAAATCTTTTGTATTTGTGCCATTTCAGTCTATCCAACCAATTTTGGCCAGAAATTGCTAACATGGATGCCGGCCATCCTACGTGGCGCGGTTCGCGCTGATGTGGACAATTTTTAATAATATTTTAATATTTTTTCGATTTCTTTATTTATTTTACAAATCTGGTTGGCAACCTCGACCTTTTTTTTTTACAAATCATGCATAACAAATTGCTTTAAGTAAGTAATGCTCTCTGTATCGATCGTTGTAGATTGTCAACATATGGCGGACAAAGCATGCCAACAGAAGAAGGAAGAAAGAATTATTCAAATAAGGAAAATCAGTTTTATCTAGGCAAAAATGGATAAGATATGAATACTAGAATCCTCATTTCAACGAAATTATTCATCGAATAATCCAATCGAGAAAGGAAAGACAATCGAGAAAGGAAAGACTTCCCCAAACACAAGTTTCAGTACACAATATCGTCAACCTCCCCTCACAAGAAAAAGATCAACTATGAAAGAACATATTGACATTAACACTACCCAACAGGGGATGGACAGGATAAAAAAATACTGGGCCCTTTAGATATTTTACTATAGTGAAGTTTCCATGCAAAATAATCAGAATATAGCACTGTCAAGTGAACTACAACAACCACTAGGGGGATGCCGCCCTAGTGGCCACCTTTCTCATTTGGGAAGGAGAAGGCGGAGAGTTCGATTCCCCACTTTTTCAAGAGATTGGGAGTGGGGATGCATGAGTGAGGGAATAGGGCGCACAACACATATAATACACATAGTGGCTTGTATAATATTAATATGATATAATAGAACCAGACAAAAAAAAAAGTGAACTACAACACTCATCACAAATGAGTGAACATACATGCTTGGCAGTAAGGAAAATGCAGAGAAAAACGTCAAAAGTTTAGTCTTCAACTCTAATACATGAGTGAACATTCAACAAATTATGGTAGTTGTAGTCCACGAAGGGTGCGTTTGGATGAAGCTTTGGAAAGAGCTTTGGGAGTCCAAAGATATTTGACCAAAATGTTGGGTGTTTGGCAAAATATTTGAAACCCACCTTGAGGAAAAGCCTAGCCTTTCCAAGGCTGAAAGCTGAAGGCAGCTTGGAGGGTGCCTTGACATTTCGGCGTTCTCGACATGCTGCCGAGTGAACAGTAACATTTTTTTGTTTTACCTTTTTTGCCATCAAATATTCATCATAATTCCAACTTCACCCCTTTTTATAATTAAAACCCTAGGAAGCCTTCTCTTGCCTCTCTCTGACGAAGCTCGCCTCTCTCTTGCATCTCAACGCTGAAGCTCACCTCTCTCTCTCGCGTGCGCTCTCTCTGGAATCGAAAGCGCGTCTTGCCTCTTGAAGCACGTCGCCTCTCGTGCTTTGCAGTTGCTCGCCTCACTCCAAATCCAAGTTCTTTTGCTTCGATTCTTTCTCATTGTGCTTTTTCTGGTTGTGATTCTAGCGCATGGTGAGTTGTTCAAGAATAAATGAGGAAAATCTGTTCACTCTAGCACACTTGAAACAGATTTCTCATATAACCTATGTAAGAGTTTGATGAGTCAATTACTTTGATGAAATGAAACTACACCATGCATGATGATCAGGGTGGATCTGTGGCATTGTTACTCAGAGGGGGAATTGATATGTTGATCAATGTCCACACGTTTTACAAATGCCAGGACATAATTAGAATTAGCTAGTTTAGTAAACGTTTTTTTGTAGCTTAATAGGCAAGTTTTTTACATCTCTGAACTGTATACATAGTCTATTAGTCGGATACGTTTCTACATAATGGAACTACAAGAATTGGGTTATCCTACAAAGAATTTCGGTGAGGCTTGGTGATTTATTAGAGGTTAGGTGTTACATCACTATTATTAGACTTACAATGAGAATCTGAACACCCTTTTATACCCTAATTAACATAGAAAATGAAAAATTATGAAAACGCCGACTAAAATTACAAAAATGACTAAAAAACCCAACAAAATGACTCCGAAACGCGAAAAACGACATCAATCACAGTATAGTGGTGAGTATTGACCAGTGGCAAGTTTCCGTGCAGCCAACCAAATTTAAGCCCATTCCGAGTTCGCCAACCCTAATTGCAACAGTATACAGCACAACTTCACTTCACATTAAAGAAAGATCACTGCAGATTTGCATATGTATAATTGCAATGTATTATTCTGTCATATTGAAGTTATAATTAAAGTTACTGCTAGTTTACTTTGGTCTTATGAAGTTGTTTCTTCGATTGAGAATGCGTTATTCTGTCATATTGTTGTTGTCTTATGAAAATGTTTTTTTGATTAATCTCATGTGTTATTCTATCATATTGCTATTGTTGTCTTATGAAGCTGTTTCTGTCATATTGCTGTTGTTGTCTTATGAAGCTATTTATATCATATTGCTGTTATTGTCTTATGAAGCTGTTTCTGTCATATTGTTGTTGTTGTCTTATGAAGCTGTTTCTGTCATATTGCTGCTAGTTTACTTTGGTCTTATGAAGATGTTTCTTCGATTGAGAATGTGTTATTCTGTGTTATTCTGCTAGTTTACTTTGCTGCTAGTTTACTAAACTTTAAATGTTTGTGTTCATATGAAGACATTTCTTCGATTAATCTCATATGTGTTATTTTGTCATAATGTTCTAGTCTTATGAAGCTGTTTTCGATTAATCTCATATTTGTTATTCTCTCAAGTGTTTGTGTTCATTTTATATTGGAAGATGGCTTGTACATCAAAGGAAAAGGCATATTGGAGCCCGAAAGATGTAGAAACTTTTTATGAGCTATGCGTTGAACAAATTGAAAAAAGCAATCGTCCTACAAGCAACAAAAGAGATGGATGGACAATCATAATTAGCAAGTTTGGAGAGCTGAGGAGCAAAAACTATGATAAAAATCAAATGAAGAGCATGTGGGATAATCTTAAGGAAGAATACAAAAGATGGGGGCAATTGCTTCAACAAGAAACAAGACTAGGATGGGATTCAAGAAAGAATATCATTGATGCGAGTGATGAATGGTGGGAGAGGAAAATCAAGGTGTTTATCTCTTATTTTGTTACATTTTTTTTTAAGTTCATCTTTTTTATGATACAACTCACGAAAATGTTTTATTATAATAGGCGAATCCTAAGTTTAAAGCTTTTCGAACAAAAGGCAGACATCGGGATCTTAAAGTTTTATTGGATAGAATGTTCAAGGGTACAGTTGCTACTGGAAATATCACATGGAATCATGTACAAGGTTTATGCAATAATGAGGATATTGAAGCCACACAAGCTGATATTGGTGACGGTGTAGGATCTACTGATGATATTTTAGAGGGTAATGTAGGTGACAATATTGTTCAACCAAGTGAAAGTAAGAGTCATAAAAGAGCGGTGCCCAAGCAAGCTGGAGCAAAGAAAGGAAAAAAAATGACTGGACCTTTTAAGTTAGCATCGCAGATTGATAGACTTTGTTCAACTGTTGAAAGTAGGAGCCATGGAACATCATCATTTCCAAGGGAGTTTGATCCTTACAAGGAAATTATCCAAACATTGAAAGCCATACTTGAGATTAAGGAAAACTAGAAGTTATACTTTTTTGCACTCAAACATTTTGCTGAAAAGCAAGATGACAGACAGATTTTCATAAGCTTGGAAGGAGATGAAGAAAGACTCGAGTGGCTCAAGTTTATGTTGGAAGTGGATAATAGTCATCACTAGGATGTTAGCTACTTGTTTGAACTTTTCGTATGCTACATTATTATTATGTGAGGCCTATTTCTAGTTGGTATAATTTGCACTCTATTTGATCTACTTGTGAACTCTATTTCTATTTATGTGAGATCTGTTTTTGGTTGGTGTTCTTTTGATTGGGTTGGAGGAGTTTGCATATATATAATGGATAATAATTGTTCTTACATTATTAATCTCTTTTCTAATTGTAACTCTATATTTTGTTACTTTTAGCCAGTTATGGATGATTCTTCTAAAGGGGAAAAACATAAAAAAGACAAAGAGGAATATTGGTAACTTGTGGGAGCCTATCAGTGCGCAATAACTTATCAGACAATATACAGTCAAAAGAAGCCTTGTATGACGTCATCATATACAGGAAATGAATTGTTACAAGAGTTGATGGACGAAGATACTAATCCAATAAGGTGCTATCGAATGTTCAGAATGGATAAGATTGTATTTAATAATTTAATATATGATTTAGTAACACGCTATGGTCTTGAAGGAACTAGGAATATTGATGTTACAGATATGCTTGGGATGTTTCTTTTCATTTTAGGACATGGTGTAGATAACAGATTAGTACAAGAGCGCTTTCAGCGCTCTAGGGAAACCATAAGTAGGTATTTTAGCTTAGTATTAGATAAAGTATGTGAAATGGGAAAAGATTTGATCCAACCAGTTGATCGACAATTTAGTGAAGTTCCAGAGAAGATCAAGAATAATCCAAGGTTTTATCCATATTTTAAGGTATGTTTTGATTTATACAATATAAAGGTAGAACTAAACATGAATTTTGATTATACAATAATAATTGCGTTTGCATTTTCGTTTTCGTTTTTGTTTTAGGATTGTATTGGAGTCATTGATGGCACAAACATCCCAGCAATGGTATGTACGCAAGAGCAGATTCGTTTTATTGGTCGAAAAGGAACACCGTCTCAAAATGTAATGGTGGTGTGTAATTTTAACATAGAATTTATTTATGTTTGGGCTAGTTGGGAGGGACAAGCTCATGATACTCGTATTTTCCTCGAAGCCATTGGAAGAGATGATGTACAATTTCCCCATCCTCTTCCAAGTTTGTTAATTAATGGTTTTTTTTGCATTAATATGAATCAATATGTATATGTTGATTAAATTTACATTATATTTGTGTAGGTAAATATTATTTAGTAGATGCTGGATATCCAAATCGAACAGGTTATCTGGGGCCATACAAGGAAGTTAGATATCATTTGCTAGATTTTCGTCAAGGTCCTACACCTACAAGTTATCGGGAGATATTCAATCGTGCTCATTCCTCGCTATGATTAGTAATTGAGCGAGCCTTTGGTGTATCAAAAAAGAAGTGGAAGATTCTAAAGCAAATGTCAAGTTATCCATTTGAAAAACAAGTGAAAATTGTGATAGCGGCAATGACTTTGCACAATTATGTACGAAGAAACGCCGTCAATGATGCACATTTTGCAAGAGCTGATTTGGATTCCGAGTATAGATATTCAGTTAACCTTAATGATGTAAATGGGGGGGCTAGTTCTTCAAATGATAATTTATCTTCGGACATGACACGTTTACGTGATCAAATAGCCATGAGTTTAATAAATATGGAATGATGCTTGTAATTTTCAAATGTACAATGTTTATTATAATGAAATTACTCTTTTTAATTGAGAAAAAAGTCCACTTCGATATGATTTTTTTATTTATAAATTTGTTAATATGTCTCTTTTACATTATTCTCAACGTAAAAATATAAAATTTATAGTCATGTTTTTCCAATTTTAAATAAATTAAAATTAAAAAACCTAAATTGGTCACAATGGACTTTCCAAATATATGTTTACCAAACAGCATTTCCCCAAAGTTGCTTCTTAATGAACTTTTCAATTACAGTTTACCAAACAGCTTTTGTATTTTACCAAACTCTTTCAGACTAAAGGCCTTTGCATTTCCCCAAATGCTTTCCCCAAAAGCTTTCCCCAAAAGCCTTTCCAAACGCAGCCAAAGATGTGGCCGAATAGAAGTGGAGTAGTTGGACATGTAAAACCAATGATAATGTTCCGATCAGCATCTCTAATGTGATTTCATTCGATTAGCGCAAACTCAGATTAATCAATCGTCGAATGCTCTAGGTTGTCATGTGTATCTAAGATCTAAATGGGATAACATATGAGTGGTCACGACCACTATTTCGACAATCGCCATTGCATACTATACTGAGTGCTCACCACCATGGTTGTTGTGCTTGCAACTGATTCGCCTGTGATTACCATGAGTTACATCGAGCGTGCAATAACAGCAGAAGGCAGCAGCACCCGCCCACCTAAACTATGAGAAAGCGGCTATAATCACTTTCACTAGAGGCCCGCCCAATATGAGCCTGCGGCATTTCCAGGCCCAACATGTTTGGCCGAAAGTGGGCCTAGTAGACATTTCAAGAGTAGAGATTATTATTCTCAACTTGTTCGAACTTGATCCATTGTCTAAAGATTGGGGTTACAAACATGTCAAAGTCTCGTCGATTCTTGAATTGATTGAGTGTTCATATCGTGTCAGATTTGAATTTATCTCACGCTCCGTTTGTTTTAGGAAAAATGAATTATTCGAAAAATATTTTCCTAAAAAATGATCGCTTGTATCGCTTACAAAAATGTATGAACCACAAATATGTTTAGACATAAGTTGTTGTCGACCATGAAAGTATTTTTCATTAATTAATTATTTCAAGCAATACAAATGGTCATTTTTAGGAATGTGATTTCCAAATCTTTCATTTTCCACAAAACAAACAAAGCTTCAGATTGTATTAGTCCTCCTTCTTATCTTCATTTTTTCTTTTGCTTCATTCTTGTCACCAATTGTAACCTCGTTAACATTCCCAAATAACTCTAAATGTGTCGAATTAAAGGGAAAGCCTTGCATCTCGATCAATGGCCATGCATTCAATTACAAGAGAATTAGGGTTTTCAAGGTGGAACTAGATGTTGGGCATTGACTAGATGGTACAAAACAATCTCTGAAGAATTTCTTAGCTATTAAGATGCTTCTTGTTAAAGCTACCATTGTCTGCTTTGTGATGTGTTAGGATATGATATGATCTAGAGTGTTTTGGCTTGGTGTATACCCCAAATCATAATGGATTGGAAATGAAAAACCTAATAAAACATGTCGAGCGAAAATCATCACCATAGTCGCTCTCACTTCTCGGGCACAACCTCGGCATTAGGTTTCTCGACATCATAAACTACCACATGAATAGACCATCCATTGTATTTGGTGGTCATTACTATATATCTTGACCAACTTCTACTCATGGTTGCTCATTTTTTTCTGGTGCTGTCAACTGGATGAAAATATCCTTTCTTGACCTCTTAATTTTCTTTGCCACCCTCAGCCATCATCACATCAAGAGAGAGAGAGAGAGAGATCAAAAGGGTTGTTGATTCAAAGGGTGATGTATTATGTAGTAATTTGATTGGTGAGGGGTCCAAAGAGAGTCCATGTAGATCTTGTGATAGCTTAATGTTCACAAACTAATCACATAAGTCCATTTTTTGAAGATTAGGTTGGGTTGGTTTGGTTTAGCAACATCACATGGTTCTCAATTAATTACTATCCATATAACCCCACTGGGCAAGCACATGTCACTCTCTCATTTGCTGGTCCTTGATGCTATCTAGTGCCTAGTGTAGTGTGAGTGTGATAGCTACTGCTAAATTAATCATCCACATCTTTGCTTCTGCCTTCCTCTTCTCTACATCCCGACATCCTGTTTACAGAGAGAACTCCAATTCCACCACCTCTGGTTCAGCTTCATTTAGCTCGGGCTGCAATATCATAAGACTCGCATAGATGCCGGGCTGGGGACCGCTGCCGGGAGGGCCTCCCGAGCCGCCGAGGCCATGTGGTTGACTGTGCTTTTGCTGCGAAGGAATCTGTTGGGTGATATCTTCATGGTGAGTTTGCATCTCTGAAGTCGGTGGAAATATCACACACAAGCACACAGAACACTTGCATTAAATTCTAAAATTCTAGGAACCTCAATTTAGCACTCCCAATTTAATATTACAACACAACTTGTTGCATGACATCACACCCATACAAAAATGCCCAATGACATTGAAATCAAGAGTAAAAAAGGGTCTCCTCTTACTTGCACAAGTTGCTGTCTTGTTGAGACTTCTGGTATTATATCGCTTGAGCTTTATTTTGTTTTGTAAGATGAGGCCTTTTGTACTTTTACTTGACTTCCGAAGCATTCTAACATATTCATGGTGCTATTGCCAGTTTTTATGTCCTCTGCTGCTGCTGTATTTTCGAGAGCTGCTGTGGGCCAGTGTTCAGTGGCCGACTAGGGCCTCCAAACCCTTTTAGTGTTCCACCAAGTTCTCTAGGTGGTCCACACGGTCCATTTGGAGGCCCACCCTCCTGGACCATTTGGTGGCCCACCAGCCCCTCGGTGGACCTCTGCGCTTCTAATCAGCCTGTAGTATAAACTTAGTACTTGATGACCGACAAACAGACAAGTATTACTAGATGTTTGTTGTTGAATTCTTATTTCTGTGAAACTCCTAATTGCCATTGCACATCCTTCTAGCACACATAGCACATTGCTTGGGCAATACATCTAGGGTAATGACCTGCTAACGCAAGGTTCGGCAGGAAATGCTTTGGATGGTGTCAATTATGGTGCCGAACCTAAGTGAAACCTTATTTGGCCACTTGGTATAATGGTAATATATGGGTTTCAATGGTGCAAAAGTGTAGCGTCCCAAACCCATGGCGTCCCAGAGCGCTATTAACTAATCGGCTTCTTTAGTTCTTTAGGTTTCACGTACATGCGGAAGACAAGATAACTCAAATTGTGAATGCAAGTCATATTTACACATAAAGTGACTATCATTTTATTTACTTTATCTTGAAGGTCATTTACATGGAGAGTGGTATATAGACGATCTTGTATACATACTAAGGCATTAGCAAAACTGGGAGGTAAAAAGAAGGGGTACTCCTACTCCCAAGCTACTAACTAAATCGTTACCATCCTCTTAACACTGTGTGGCAATAGCATCCGAAGACCCACACCACTCATGGAGTCGCCCAAAATATGGTATTAACCTAAGACCATTAAAAAATGGAACCTTTCTTCATCAACACCTTCCCTCACACTCCGCCATCTCCACTGTCTTCGTTGGCACCTCCGTCACCTCCATCAGGAAAAAGAATTGGACCATAAAGATGTCCATCCACATTAACATAAATAGTGATTAAACCGAAAGGAACCAACCCCAATTCTAGGCAACAATCTATCCATAAAGTAAATTCTAACTTAACAAAAGGAACATCCGAGATGTTTGGATCAACATGTTCGGTCCATGACACATCGAATCTCACAAGGGCACCGTATGTGGCGATCGACATTGCAGGGATGGCAAGAATAACTAACTATCTGAAAAGAGGGAAATCAACAGGAGTAAGTATAACTTAGCAAGTAAGAATGTCAATTCAACCCATTCAATCAATTGAATCTCAAATTACATCAAATCATGTAGAGAAAAATCCTATTACCCATCTAGTCACTTATATATAACGCGCCTATATGACCAATCTTACCATTTCTATAACTATTCCAAACATAATCACATAAAATGTTACACCATGCAGAATGCACATGAATGATTATATGCCATGATATGTCCCTCCGATTCAACTCTCATCATAATAACTTCCGGTCATCATCCGGACTTTCGTGGGACTCCGACCATAGGCATCTCGCTCCTACTCTGAGGTCTTCGCGTTTGTCGTACACAGCAGCCGTCACGACTCCTTGCGCGACCTTGAGGGATTCCTACCTCAAGCTTCCCGATTTCCCTTCCGGCTCCCACGGGGCATCGTCGGGACGCCGGCCAACAGTCCTCACCGATTACCGTTCTCACCAATGCCATTGCTCATATATGAATGAATGCGCAATGCCAAACCAAAAATCATAGTCTTGCATATCAATGCCATTACCATCTCAATATAGGCAAATCAAGACAACCATATCATTTCATGTCCTTTTCGGTTTCAAGAGCCAAGGCATATACTGAACATGCAATGATCCAAATAACCCGAATTTATAGAAAGCAAAACCAGCCTTTACTCAGCTCACTAAATTCCACCTCTGTCCATCTCGCCTATATCCACTATGATCATCAATAAATTAGCATTACCACTATGTCCATAGAGTTATCACATCTGAGATTCCATCTAAGACCCCTTACAAACACTTTAAATCTGAAAACTGTCATGTATGAATCGAGTACTAGCCAGAAAATTTCAGTCAGGAAAATTGTGAGGTTTCCAAACCTTTAAGAGTATCATCCGAATCCCAAAAATTACGAAATTAAAGTATATTATAGATCAACATGTTGTGCACAATTCTTATGAAGAAATTTTCTTAAGATTCATCCCACAGAAGGCTGTACAAAAATAGGAAAAATGGAGGTCGGACAGTCCAAAATCCAGAAACAGAACACAACCAACATGCATGTCAAATTCCAGTATTCCTTCACCATTTTCTATTGCACTCAGCACTACTAACCCACATAACACTTCAATCTCACCACTATAAACCCCATGAACAAAAGAGGTATTCACCATCTCATCATATGTTAAATTATATAGCTATAACTCTCACATGTAAGCTAGGATTTTGTACCTACGAACCTCTCAGCATCACCCCTGAACAACCCCACAGAATCTGCTTATATCATTTCCCCAACTTGAGACACAATGGAAAGAAAAGGAAAGAATTGAAGTCCCCACTCGCCTGAGTCAAGAAGAAACGATGCGGGTTGGCTTTTCTTTGCCTTCCTTGTTCAATCGTAGACCAGTAGCTTCACACTACATAGCAAGGAAGAGAGGGCGAACAGGCAACCAGAGGAAAGAAGCTGCAAGAAGGGAGGAGAATGGAAGAGAGGGAGGGTGATTTTCGGTTCTTGTGGGGTTAAATGAAAAGGTGGAAGGCTTGCATGTAATCTGATTGGCTAACTAAGTGGCAAGCAATGATTTCTGTCATGAAAATTGGTGTGAAATGTTGAAGAGAGTGGGAATCAGTGCACTCAAGTGCACACCCTACTCTGTCCAATGTTCACTGTCACGCCTCAGCCCTCGAGCGCGCGACCATCCCGATATTTCTCTTCTCTTGGGTCATTAGAAATGCGACGTCCCAGGACGCGTCGTCGAC
>BCNH02000007.1:2146432-2177690 GCA_001662345.2 Metrosideros polymorpha var. glaberrima | reverse complement strand
AATTCTAAAAAAATATTAAAATATTTTATTTCTCTTCTAGAAGTAAAAATTTTCTCTTGTTTACCAAACATATTTCAACTCCATAAATCAACTTCTGGAGCAAAAGTAGAAAAATCAATTTCTAGCCAGAAGTTGATTTCTAAAACAGAATGGTTATCATTCACTCCCTTACAATTGTTGGTACTGGCACTATAGTTGGAAGCAATACCGAGATCACAAATTCAGTAGTTGGAAAGGGGTGTGCAATTGGATCAAATGCCTTAATAGAAGGTTCTTATGTATGGGACAATGTCACCATTGAAGATGGCTGTGAGCTAAAAAGCATGCAATAGTTTGCGATGGAGCAGTAATGAAGTCTGGGTCAGTTTTGAAACCTGGTGTTGTGTTGTCTTTTAAGGTGCTTATCACTTAGATCAATTAAGAACCTTGTTTAAATTGTTGTTCTGCTTTTTCTCTAGATCATTCTAGATGGTTTTAGTGAATGATAGTACTGATTTTCATGAGATCAATGTATCTTACTTCTCAGGTTGTCATTGGACAAACTTTTGTTGTTCCACCATATTCAAAGGTATCTTACTTCAGCAACCAACCAAGCAAGATAGTGATGAAGAACTCGAATATGCTGACAACAACAGTGACACCCTAGATTCTGGTGCGTCCTATTAAGTTACATATCTCTTTCATTGACTTTTGGTGTATCTAGCGATCATCGTGCATCTTGGCTGGCTCTTAGATGCTTATTGTGATTCAAAAGAACTGTTGAGCTGGAGCCGTTCTATGTTGTAGGACTGCTGCCTATAGGCCTGTGAGCTTCTTGTGGCAGCTGGCCATGTAGAAGTATGGAGTCTTTGGAAAGCTTTGGAAGTGCTTTACCCTGAAGCTTTTGTTGAGATCTCTTGCTAAATTTCATCCTTTTCCTTTTGGAGTAAATAACTAGATATGGAAGTTTGTCGAACAAAGAAACATTTAATCGCTAAAACAAATACAAGCTCTATGCTTGTGTTTGTCTTCCATCTACAAGTGACAAGGGTAGTAAATATCTCTCCACCAAGCTGGAAAGTTAGAGCTACAGTTATTGTTTTTGACACTTAAGAGTCCTCATACTGAATTGAAGAGACCTATAGCGCTTTTCGAAAGCGGATCAGTAGGATTCACTGGCTATTTGCCTAGCAAAGTTAGAGCTTCAGTAGTAGAGACTCTGACTTCCCAACAAGCTCTAGATAATTAGTGGGTCACACATCTTGGCTAAAGAACTTCAGAATGAGATTTTAAGATCGGTGGTTTCATTTGGACTCTCGTTACTCTATTCCTCATAGGAACTATGTGATTACAAATTTCTAACTGCCTTGAATCTGTTTTCCTTCTCCTAAATTTTAGTTGCCATGCGGTTTATAACTCCGAACATTTTGAAGCGCAGCAGCTACTGGTATGATGGACAAGCTCGTCATTGGAATTCTCTGAGATGCAACACCATGTTTCGTCGGAGGTTAGCTATACTTGGTTAGCTGATGATTATTGCTGAAGTTTATTACTTAGAGATATACCATGTTACATGTCTCGACACAGGTTTCTTCTGTGCAAATTGTGGTTTAATTCAACTAACAGATTGCCATGCTTACTCTTTGCCACCGAAATGAATTTAGGCTCAAAGTTACAAAATGATGTCTTCGGATGTGTAGCTTTTCTACATACCTACAGACTTCACATGCAGCAAATCTGATGGAAGAATTAATTGAGAATGTTATGAGCACTTTTATCACTGTAAGAGTTTTTTGGCCTCACGATCCTCTCTTGTTTTGTGGATTTTGATTTTGTTACTCTTGTATTGTATTGGCAATTCGAACTAATAGAGATAGTTTCATTTATACAAGCATATTGTATTACTTTGCTAAATCTCGTGTCTTCATTTAGTTTTAAAGAAATGTCATAGTGAAATATAGGCCTGAAACAGTTTGCCAGACAGTACAGGTTTGATTTTTTCATTTTATCTGGCGATGGAAAAAGTCAACACTTGAATGAGAAGTACATATTCAGTGCAATTGGTTGTGCAAGGTTATTTTCCAGCATCCCAGGATTAAGTGCCAAAATAAGAGAAAAACAATCACTTAAGTGTCAAATCGAAAAAATTCTGGGCATATTGATAACATGGCATTTTTAATTAATTTTTTAAAAAAATTAAGTCTATGTGGAATTTTCTAGACTTAAAAATAAGCTAAAATTTTTTTAAAAATTAAATTAAAATTTAAAAATAAGCTTTAAGAGAGAGAGAACCTGCCCTCGCCGCCGCTTCTCCATCTCCATCTCTCTATTTCAGTTCTGTTTTTATAATAATTTTTAGTTTTCTTTTCAGTTTTTTATTTTTTTTAAAATGTTGAATGGACCTTCTGCAAGCCACGTTGGCTCAATATATTGATAAGAAAAAGGTCACGTTGGATTTCCAGCTATTACATCCGATTTAATCGGAGTTAGCACTTAAGTGATCATTTTTCAAAAAAGTTGACACTTAAGTGATTCAAAAAAGAAGTTTTGGTATTAAAGTGAGTGCCGTACACAAGTTTTGGCACTTTTGCTGTCCTTTTGCCGAAATACAACCATAGCAGTAAATGAATTACATCTAAAATTCCTACTTCAGTGAAGAAGCATTTCAATACCAACAACTTATCCAACAACGACCTTATGATTTATCAATCCTAAATATAGCAAGATTAAGCAATTAGTTTGCATTATTGTTTTCTGCCATGCAATCTCAGCATCCCTTTGTTCTTTCAAAATCTTAAAAGGACATAGGAAGAAGGACACCAGGAGTGCCATAAGTTTTATACGGAGATCACTTGAGTATCATAACTTTTTAAAATTGCTCACTTGAGTGTCATAACTTTTTAAAACTGCTCACTTGAGTGCCACATCGCCGGAAATACGACGTGGACGTTAAAAAAGCACACATGGACGTCGGAAAATCCGACGTGGTCACCAGAAAAGCACACGTGGATGCCGGACACGTGTGCTTTTCCGGCGTCCACGTCGGATTTAGGGCGTCCATGTCGGATTTCCGGCGATATGGCACTCAAGTGAGCGTTTTTAAAAAGTTTTAGCACTCAAATGAGCCAAAAAAAAGTTATGGCACTCAAGTGATCTCCATACATAACTTATTATGGCATTTCTGGTGTCCCAATCCCAAGGACAGAGGTATAGCCACATGATAGAAAGTAAACAAGACAAGGCCTTGTAAGTGGGACAATTTTTAAGATGCATCGCTCAAAGTCAAAAGGACAAAGCAAAAGTATTTTACAAGGAAGAATTGCCACCAGAAAGGCAAGAGAAGAAATTGCAGCAACACCTTCTAAAGCCAAAGTGGTGAAACAAGCGAAGGTCATCAACATGCAGAGCAAGATGCTATATCCATTTCTTTTTTCTTTTTTCTTTCTTATTTTTAGGGGGTGGGGTGGGATGCTGCTAGCTTTCATCTAGCATGGTATTGTCAACTGAATGTAAAGTACCTACAAAATTTAAACACCCATACCAAATGCTCGATACATTCCCTGTCTTTCAAGTTTAGTAGCAGAATTCCCCAAAGACAGCACATCAGGAACCAGTGGGTATGTTCACCTCTGAATTATGTCCTTACTGATGGTGTCGTAACCTCGGTAATTGTCAACTCTAGCTGCATAGCTTGAGTGAATTCCATGAGTGAAAATTTTCTGACCCATAATCTGAAACCATAAGCACTTAGCTCTGTGAAAATGCAATTATACCAAAGAGGTATAACTAAAACAGGAATTTCCTTTCCCTGATCAAATGGGGACACACAAGATTGCACTAGTATGCATATCCACCATTGCATGTGACCACAAAGTTTTATGAAACAGAGTCAAGTATATTTGCGTAAAATAGAGGTCAAGAGTACAGACTACAACACATTCTTGTAGGGAGAGAGAACTTTAATAGCACATAGGTTATGAGAAACATGTACATCATTAACAAGTAGTCCTTCCACAAAATGCCGACGAAGATGTTGATAGTCAAAATTGTCAGTGAAGAGACTGAGTACTTCAGGAGAGCAGATGTCTATATAGCAATCCTGCAACTATGCAATTGATTCAGACAAGCAAAGTGTCGAGCGCAATGGGAACATAGAAGAGGTATTTTTCATTGGAGAAACCTGGATGTCATTATGAAGAATGATCGAGGTTTTATCGACCGGCGGCATCTTGTCAATAGACAAAGTCCCTTTTAAATGGTTTGTGTTCTCCTCATAATAGAGAAGCTGCTTTGTAGTAGGATCTATAGCCATAAACAGCCCATCTGCTCCAAGACGAGATTGTTGAGTGATTGGAGAAGGTTTTGAACGTTGAATGACCATGGTCATTACAGCATTACTATCCTTTTTCTTTCTCTCCTTATGTTCTTGCAGTGCCCTCGTCAATGACATATTGCTTAGTGTATCCACTGATAAGGACAAAATCCCCATGTATCTTAGAGGCAAAAGTGGTATAGATCAGAGTTGCTACATATTTGAAATACAGAAGAAGGAAATTACCACTGACAACAAATCAGGATCGGGTATGGGTCGCTAGATTTGTATTGTGTGAAAATGAGTCAAAACGGATTAAATTTGTCAATTTGAGTCGAATCCTTTTCAACTCGGCCACCCGTTTGACGGCTCTACCATAGTTTAACATTGAAAACAAGCAACGACATTCTATTAAAATGATCACCGAAAAACCAAAATCAAAATAGCAACAGAACCGGGTCATATCCTACGTAAGAAAACCAATCAGCCAACTCAAAAGTTATAGCTTACTCTATTTCATGCAGTAGTCAAATGGTAAGCATGGGAACACATGAACATGCACAGACAACTCCACATGGATGCAGACACGAGGAAACACTGCCATGAGCAACTTTTCATTCAATCCTGGAGATGTAAAACTTAGAGCAAACTAGACTAATGAAACCAAAATTTCTAGACTAACCTCACTGAGTTTTGATTTGAGTTCATTTAGTTTTGACTTTTATCTCCTCAACATCTCTGGATAAACTCACTAACTCCGCAATTTGTTTTCAGAAATTGCCGCGACTCTACATCCTTTGCCTCCTCCATCACAGACTCCTCCCCCGTGTTGTTTTTATCATCTGGCTTCACATCCTTTGCTGCCTTTATCACGATCTCCTCTGCTAAGTTCTTTTCCTCCTCTAACTTCACATCCTCTGCTGTCTTTATCACAATCTCCTCCACTAATTTTTTTTGTCCACTGGCTTCACGTCCTTTGCCGCTTTCATCACAATCGCCTCTGCTAGGTTCCTTTTCTCCTCTCACTTTACGTCCTTTTCCACATGCAAGTCCCCATCGCTTACTATCTTGATGAAGTCTACAGCCTTAGCCACCTGATGAAAATTTAACCTCAATAGCAAGCTCAAATGATTTACCTCAAAAAAGGAGGGGGGACTGGATCACGGGTAGATTTGAAAATAGATGGAAATTTGATGAATTTTTTTAGACAAAACAAAATTTGAGGAAGATTTGGAATTGAAATTAAAATTTGGAGTTTTTTAAGCTACTAAAAATTTTTCGATTTCCAGATCTAGGCTAGGCGAGGGCGCCACAACCCTCGCCGGCCCTAAGTTAAAAAAAAAGTGAAGAAAAGAAAGGAAAATAATATTAATAATAACAATTTTTTTAAATTAAAAAATTTCAATAAAAGATTATAAAAAAAAATGACTACATCAGCGTCAACCCTGCCACAAAGGACAGCCAACGACCACTTAAGTGATTTCTAGCCAAAATTAGCTAGAAAAACTCAATTGGCAAAACGTGAAAATGTTTAGGACTCAATTGATACAATTAAAAGGTTTATGACTGAATTGATACAAGTACAATAGGTTTAAGACTTTTTTGGTAATTTTCCCGCTTAAAAGAGATATACTAATAGAGATATGACTGGGTTGTGGTTGCTGATACCATTCGTCTTAAATATGTTTTAGATTCCTCAGTCAGTAGCAAATAAAATCAGAGCGTTCGCATTATCGCCGAGGCATTTTCATAGAGGGATTCTGGGTATAAGCTTAATTAGTTGTATATTTTTTTAGTTGTATATGACTGAGATGAATTTTCTAGGTTTAATCGTTAGTTGGAAATTTACATATTCTTTTCGATAAATTATAGAAATTATAATATTGTAATCAATATATTAGTTTATATAAACATATATATATGTGTGTGAATATATATTTTAATAATGGATTATTGACTTATGTTTGAAACTGCGAGCTTGGAATGAAAAGATGGCTCTCTCATCCCCTTGCTCTTATTGGATTCGGGGTGCGATAGTAGTGGGGTGTGGTGGTTGCACAGGTGGCAGGCGATGGCAGTTGTGATGGTTTGTGGAGGTGGCGTGGTGATGGGGGCTATTGGTTTGGTGGCGTGGCTATTCAACTGATGGAGGGGTCGGGAGGGAGAGAGTATGCGCGTGCGTGTCTGACATGGAAGACACGTGGACAACTCCATGGTTTCGTTTGCCAACTTGGGTGTTCCACTTAAGTGTCCACGTCAATACATTTTAACAATTCCTTAATGGCTTTAGTGTTATATAAATAATTTCTCTCCATGTACTTGATGAAAGCCTGACATTTAGAGTGCGCTTGGTAACGTTTCTATTCTCAGAAATAATTTTTTCTATTTCTATTCTGGAAAACAATTTCTAAGTAAACGAAGGCATTTGATAATTTCTATTTTTGAAATAGGAAAAGAACAAAAATGCGTTTGATACAACCCTAAAAATTTCTATTCTTAATTTTTTCATTTAATTATAAAAAATGTCAACAGAGGCGGTAGTGACCGATGGTGGCGAGCAGTGGTGGTGAGCGGCGGCGGTGGCTAGTGTCGAGCGATGGTGGCGACAGTAGCCAACAGTGGTGGTTGGCGATGGTGGTGGCTGATGGCAGCGACGATCGACGGTGGGCGGTAGACTCGTGGGCGACGTTGGCGGTGGAAAGAGTGGCGAGAAAAAGTGAGAGTGAAAGAAAGAAGTTTTTTTTTGTTCCCAAGAATAAGAAATAACTTTTTTTTACTTCTTGTTTATGTTCCCAAGAACAAAAATAGTTTTTTAGAACAAAAAGTTACCAAACAGGTTTCTGTTCCAAATCTGTTCCCAGAAACAAAAGAACAGAAAAATAGAGAAACGGAAACATTACCTAACAAAGCCTTAGCACAATTCGAAAAGTTGAAGTACCCAATATGAATAAAACAAATCAGGTACTTGCTATCAAAATAGGCAAAAATTTAACGTTTTGCGTTGTCATTACGACTGTATAAATTATAGGTGAAGTACTCTAATACATGGTTTTATTATCACGTCATCAATATGTCGCTCCTTACATATATGTGAATATATATTAGGAAAAAAGTCACAAAACTCTAAATTATGCTCACTATAATAGATTTATCATAAACTTTTTTTGGTGATACCATAAACTTCAAATTTGTACTCATGTGACATATTTATCCCAAACTTTTTTCTATGACACTAAAAACACTAAACTTGTACCCATGTGACATTTACTGTCAAAATTCTGTTAACGAACACTACTAAAAATCTTATATGGTTGCTTACATAGACGACAGAAAGCAAATGGTATTGACTTGTCACTTACGTGAAAGAAAATATATGTCAACTCATTAGATGCTTTTCTTTTCTCGTTTTCTTTTTCTTTTCTCTTTTTTGAACTTCCTCATTCATTTTCTTCTTGGGTTTGGCAACGGTGAGGTTGGTGGTGATGTCGACTGTAGGACGGTGGCGGCAATGAGAGCGACAAAGAAGATGAAGGAGAAAGGAAAGACGAAAAATGAAAAAAAAAATCTTGATTATAGATAAATGTGTGGTGCGAGTCTAAGTTTGGGATTATGGATACAAGCCTGGGGATTTTTGTGTCACAAAAAAAAATGTGTGTGGATAAATATGTCACACGAGTACAAGTTTGATGTTTTTTTATGTAAAAAAAAACTACGATAAAATGTGTCACAGTGGATATAGTTCGGTGTTCTAGGTGGTTTCTACCCAAGTCATAACCAAACTTTTTTCTTAAAATAAGCTTTAGTTTGGCACCATACTCCAAAATGCTCATTCATGCCTGCCCTACATGATTGTGACGACTTATCTCTATCAATTCAATTCTATCTACAACACTATAAATATTGGCCGGAGGTCAACAGGTGGCGGGTAATGCTAGGCGTACTCCCAACAGGCAGATTCATAGGCCGCACCTATTTTGCTGGCAGAGAATATATGTTTCCAATTAAATTCCATCCGCGCTATATATAATATTCAAAGTGCAGCCTAGAAATGAAGCAACAGTTTATATCTTTTTATATCTTTTTCTTTTTTAGTGCCTAAAATAGGACTGTCTCTGCATCTCCCACCAGTTTTCCGTGGCTGCTCTTTTCCAATTTTTATTTTAATATCCAAGAAAATCTAGCAACAGCAATAGGGTGCGAATGCATGCGGCGGGGCACTTTGACAAGTTAGGGTATGGTTCTTAGATTAATATTAGGTTGGACGAATCCATTCGAATCGAGTTGACTTGAGAGGAGTTGATAAATGGATTTCTATGAAGCTCGCGTTGCAGGTCTGGTTGGCTAAATGCTAGATGACTCTATTCGCAAGAACATGACAGGCGAGTGTGGCGTACCGATTAGTGGAATAAAGATTAGAAAATTTTCGCATGCGTCCACAGAATCTATATCACTATCGTTTTGGATTTTCCAGTGCTATCAAAACAAATTTTGGTGGAATTTGGAGTGGTTGATGTTTGCTTTCTTTTATTTAAGCCAAAAGATGTTTCCTTCGTTGAATCTTCGTATTAATTATACGACCTCTCTCAATAATATTCAAAGGAACAAGACAAGGACTGGAGTTAGGCAAACCATTTGATTCCACCAAGAGTCAAACCCTAATCGTCCGGTTAGCAATCGACTCTTGTCGGCCACCTCATAATCTGATAAAGAAATTAAAGCCCTCCTCAGTTTTCCTCCTTAACCCAAAAAATCGAAGATAAAGTTGAAGGTGACGTGATTCATTAATAATTTAAACCCATTTGACTGCCTAAAATGATTGGCCTAGCGGTAAATACCTCATCTGTCTTCCACAAAGGTCACGAATTCAATTTACGTAGTGATTCGTGTCGCGTTATCTGATTGCGTTACACCTAGTGCGAAGAGATCTTCCGACTACTGATATCTCCATAGAATTATGACGACAGACGTAAACATCACGCTTTCGGGTCGAATGTGGCGCGAAATAACTATTATCCAAATCGACAATTTCTCTCTCTTTGGCCAATAAAAGATTTAGACACAGCCCCAGTTTCACTCATGGGGTAATAATAACAGTGCAGAGACGGAGGGGATCAATGAATGATCATAGAGTCTCCAAAGAATCAAACACAGCGAGAGAGAGAGAGAGAGAGAGAGGGGGGGGTGAGAGAGAAGTCAACAGGGGAAGATCTCAATTCTCAACCAATGGGCGGGGAGAGAATGGAACGTAGTACAGAAGTAGAAAGTGAACAGTTAAAACTGTTCACTCCGTACCAGAAAAAGAGAATCCATCTCTTCCCATCAAGCGGATCAAGAGAACACCTTCCCCTCCCTCTCTCTCTCTCTGCTTCATGACAGCCCTCCATCTCTCCGGCGACACGGCTTTTTAGCTCGCCAGCACAGGATACAATCATGGGTTGCTGTGAATCCTCCCTCCTCAGAGAGACCCACCCGGAGAAGGACCACACGGCTCAGCAGGAGCCCCGCTTCGTCGCCCACGGCCGCCAGCTGCAGCAAGGCGGCGGGGCATCCCCTGCGCCCGGCGGAGCCCAGCCCTTCTCCGAGTTCTCCCTCTCGGACCTGAAATCCGCCACCGGCGGCTTCGGCTCCGACTCCATCGTCTCCGAGAGCGGCGAGAAGGCCCCGAACCTCGTCTACAAGGGCCGCCTCAAGAGCGGCGCGTGGATCGCCGTCAAGAAGTTCACGAAATCGGCGTGGCCCGACCCGAAACCGTTCGCGGTACGCGGTATTCCGGAGCTCAAAGTCGGATCTTGCTTCACTTCTTGTAGTTTTAATTCGGTGGTGTTGCTCGGGTTCAATTGTTTGTGTTTTAGCTCTTCTTGGGTGGTACTGAAGTGAGTGCAAATTATGGGGCTTGTGGTATTGTTTTAGGAGGAGGCGCAGAGTGTTGGGAAGTTGAGGCATAGGAGATTAGCCAACTTGATTGGATATTGCTGTGAAGGCGATGAGAGGCTTCTGGTCGCGGAGTACATGCCCAATGATACTCTTGCGAAGCACTTGTTTCATTGTAAGTCGGTAATTTCACTTCAACTCACGTTTAACATTCGATATGTCTCCAGCTCTAGCTTGCCAACTGAGGATGTCTAAGCCGCCGCATCCCCCGAAAGATTAATGAGCAGCTTCTGAGAGCTTCCTTTTTCTGTGCAGCAGCTTTGACTGTATACTGCATCTGTGACATATTTAAAGCTGGTGTTTTGCGTTCTTAATAATTCTAGAGCCTCTATGCTTCTCTGTGTCTATTGAGGAGAACATGGTCAGATCCATTGTCTGTGATTTTGACTGATTCTAATGTGTTTTAGCTTAATTTGTGAAGTGGATGATAAGAGCGTGCAATCAGTTACGTTGCTCTTTATATGCCAAATCATTGGCTCAAACATGAAATGTCTGGTTTTATTAGCTCTTGGCACCATTTTCCTTTGCACTGGAATAGCTGTGTAGGAATCTTCCCTGAAACCGGAACATTAGTCTATTTGCTTGAAGCAAAATGACAAGATGAAAAGGCACTCAACACAAGATTTCTATAGTTTGCCAAGACCATGGTCACATCCTAGGAGGAAGCTCAATCCTCACAATGGTTGGCTAGAAAATTCACATACTGTATCCTTTGTGTTTGTCGTAAAGGCACAAGTAGAAACCTCTCCTATCTTGCTAGAAACAGAAATGTACCAAAACTCTTGTAGGATAATTTGTATTATCAGTTATACTTACCATGGCCAATGGCCAGCTAAGATTACTTGCTCAAGCAGTATACACATCACTGAAGTATGGGAACCACCTCTTCCGAGATTTTTCTGTATGGCCATGTAGAAATCTCTGTGTAACTTAGAGTTCTGCATTTTGAATTTCTTGACAGGGGAAAGCCAAACCATTGAATGGGCAATGCGTCTACGAGTTGCTCTTTACATCGCAGAAGCCTTAGATTACTGCAGTAATGAAGGTCATTCCTTGTACCATGATCTCAATGCCTATAGGGTTCTATTTGATGAGGTGATCCTTTCTCTAATTTGTCGTTACATTGTGGCCTATATCTTAACTACATCACAATCATTACTGTGTTGTTTAATGCAACTATGGATTGAGCAGGATGGTGATCCCCGTCTTTCATGCTTTGGCTTGATGAAGAATAGTCGAGATGGGAAAAGCTACAGCACAAATCTCACCTATATGCCTCCCAAGTATATGAAGAATGGTAGGCTTTCTCCTTCTTATTAAGGAATCAAAAGTTTTTGCTTGTTCCTCTGGTGGACTTTTTATTTGACACATGTCCTGCTATTGCATAGAATTCAATTCTGCAATGTTTCTTATACATACTGTGATGTTGTGTTTAACTACCACTTTGAGCTTATTCTTCTACTTCATTCCCTTTATTTTTGTGGCACTGGCATCTGTTTTCCTGAGCCAGTAACATCTGGGAAGACAGAAGTATGTTCGGCATATCTTGAGAATGTTATTATGGTTTGTATGGAAAGTACTATTCAAGTTTGTTGCCTCTATAAGAAGGTTTCCTATTTTCAGTTTCTCATATTCCCTTTCGAGAGTAACACATTCTATTCTATCAACCATTCTGCAGTTTGGTCCCTATACTGACTACATGTTCTCATATATCTGAGGGCATATATCATCCGGACCATTTGATATTTAGGGCAGAGGATCTCCTTAACTATCATAATAGTGGGTCTAGCGTCTGTCAGTATGAATTAATTGGTATTTTCCTTCATGATTCGAAGAATTGAAGTACTTTGTCAGTACATAGATATGCATGGTTAAGTTCCTTTTAGGCTATATTGGCTTTTCAAATGGGATGATAAAAAGGGTTTGCTTTTGGAAATTTCAAGCTGAACCGGCAATGAACAAGCTTTTGATTTTGCTTCAGTTGTGGAGATGTTTAACCATTTCAGTATTTGTCTTACCTTCTAGATTGAAGATGCAGATTGCAATCCTCTTCTGAGTGTTGAAGGTTAACTTCAAGCTCTATTTAATATCAAGGCTATTAAATGTTCGGAAGCTAAGATGGTTAAATTATTCAGGAGTTTCTTAACAGAACAAATTAGGTGTCTAATTGGTGAAATGTAAATACTCGCCCATATTACCACTAGCAAAAATAATTTTTGAATGTAAAAAGAATGTAATCAGATATGTGCACATAATTTACGTTTGATGAACTTCTTTCTTTTTCAAGCTTATAGCACAGGTTTAAAATTTATACATATAGAGTCTACATGAGGCATCTAGGCTGATAAATTGGCAACATTAGTTGTATCTTTAATGAGAATAAGAAGATAAATCCTAGATAAAATGCTTTGTCGTGAGGACGGTATCTGGTATTATGGACATGTCGACCTCAGTAGTGAGATGTATGGAACTTTTAAAGAATTGTCGTCTTTGGTATGCTTAGTCTCATTGGCAGATCAAGATTGGAAAGCCAGAAACTAAGAGACTTGTGAGATATTAAGAAATTAAGATACTGCTCTGCAGTAAAATTTCTGTTCTTGAATGACTTGTTCATCTTTCCTTTCATGCTTCAATCTTATTAGCAGTGTCTGCCTTTATTTGTACATGACAGGAAGGGTCACCCCTGAAAGTGTTATTTACAGCTTTGGCACCATCCTTCTTGATTTGCTAAGTGGGAAGCACATCCCTCCTAGTCATGTAAGTGAGATGGGACTCTTTTTCTTGGTCAAATAGTGTTGTAGTTAAGATTCCATACAGACACAAGTAATTTATGTATTCTATTGTATGTTTAAATCAGACCATTCTCCTTTCTAATGCCTTATGTGATAGGGAGACCTTTAAGTTTGATTTCCAGAGAAACAGTTGAATTTGAGTACTAGGTCAGGCCACACTTGGATAGTAAATAGCAAAAACCTAGACAAAGGAGCAAAATTCATATTTCTGCTACAGAAGATCTCTCACTTTGTTTACGTGTCATTAGAAAGCGAACCGCAGAGATTGGGTTGCCAACCCAACTAGACGGCCTTAGCTAAGCAAATTGTTTTGTTATATATTCCTACTCAATATATGGTGTATGCGATAACTTTAGTTCATTTTATGGTGACTTACCAATAGAAAAGTTCTCTCTGACAGTGATGATTTCGGTTGTTTTGTCACTCTTGTATATCTGCATCACATAGGCTCTTGACATGATACGGGGGAAAAACAACATCCAGTTGATGGATTCGCGTTTGGAGGGTAAGTTTTCAATGGAAGAAGCTACCATGGTAATTAATCTTGCCTCTAGGTGTTTGCAAAATGAACCAAGAGAGCGGCCTAATATGAAGGACATTGTTGCAACGCTTGTTCCTTTACAAACCAAATCAGATGTGAGTATCTCTTCTACATATCCCTGTTCCTTCTGCTGTTTTCGCTTTGAGTTGCATTCTTGCTATGTTACCAAAGTATGATTAATTAACCTAAATTAGCCCTTTGAATAGATGCCTCCAATCAAGAAAATGTTAAGTATAGCTTCTCCAAGTCTTTTTCCCATTTAGATCCTTACTTGAATGCTTCCCTTGTGTGATTAATTGCAAGTTTCCATGTGAAAAGTTTCTTCAAAATGGTTTAGACATGAAGGGGCATATACTCAAATACATGTAGCGAAAGGGAATGCATTAGGCAACATGAGGTATTGGTTTTATTGAAGTGCCTTATTATTAAGTTCACGCTGAAGAACAGTGACTTTTGTTTGATGTACTGTTCTGGCCTCATTGCAATGATTTATCGAATTCATCACCATGAAATGCTGCTGTCAACCCTGGGTACTTGGTATGCTACTAAGAAAATTCACAGTTAACATTCAAGAATAAGCCACCTTCTTTGACAACTTGACCATTGAACAATTGAAGCTGATTTAAGCTTTATCGGGATTTTCCCTTCACTTTTGGTGCTGGTGGATTTTCTTCTGTTTCAATCCTTTCAGTGACAAATCCTTGAGTTGCAAATTGTTTCATAAACCACATGGCATGAACTAAAATACTAAATTTGCAGGTTCCATCACATGTCATGCTTGGAATTTCCAAGCAGAAGGATATACCACAAGCACTAAAGGCCCGTCTTTCACGAATGGGAGAGGCCTGCTCAAGGATGGATCTCACAGCAATACATGGGATCTTGGTCACTACACACTACAGAGATGACGAAGGAACCAATGAGGTACTTCACTTCTGCAAAGGTAATTTTTTTGCCTTTCTGAGAGTTATGTGTTAATAGTTATTCTGGATTTGGTCAGTTGTCCTTCCAAGAGTGGACACAACAGATGAAAGATATGCTGGAAGCAAGGAAGCGTGGAGACTATGCCTTCCGTGACAAAGATTTCAAGACTGCCATTGACTGTTACTCTCAGGTGAACTCCATCACACATCTATATTGGAAAGAATGTCTATTTTCTTCTGAAGTAATCACATGGAAATTGAGATGCTTTGACTGTGATTTTCATCTCAATCAGGCATAATTTCTATAGATTTGATGTCGCTATCTTGAATGTTAAATATCGTCTCTTGTTCAGCTAGGATTTGTCCATTGGTCAATTGCTCGACACATAATTGGTTTATCTTCCTAGTTAGCTGCCTGTTCAGAACCCTTTCACTCTTTTCTCACTGGTAATAGATCAATGAAGAAAAAAGTGGGCTTTCAGCGAGCACATGTGAAGTATAGCTGTTCATGGGTTGCTCTAATGTTTGATTGAGGCAATTCATTAGCTTCCTCAGTCATTTTTATTTTTTATTTTTCCCATTTCCTAGTTTTCTGTTCTTTTTTTTTTACCAGAATTTTGAGTAAAGAACATAAGGCTAGATATAATATCTCTTAGGAAGTTCTCGAAATGCAAATTTATTATATTCCTGCTGAATGGAGAGGTCCAGATAAATCTTATATTCTGCGTTCCGATTCCTTTGTTAATGCAGTTTATAGATGTGGGGACGATGCTCTCTCCAACTGTATTTGCAAGGCGGAGTTTATGCTACCTCCTATGTGATCAACCAGATGCTGCCCTTCGAGATGCAATGCAAGCTCAGTTGATATATCCAGAATGGCCTACAGCATTTTACATGCAATCAGTCGCTCTTGCCAAGCTGGACATGCACAAGGATGCTGTGGACATGTTGAATGAAGCAGCTGGGCTTGAAGAAAAGAGTCAAAGAAGTGGGAGAGGACCGTCGTAGCTCAATCCAAGTGTAACTCTTTCTTTTGTGTAAATACTGGGTGAAAATTTGTGCAGAAGCATTTTCATTTCGTGTTTAAATGTTTTGAGCGTATCCGCATCCATTGATCTTAACCAACCAGGCATATCAACACGAAGATTTTTGAGAGAGAACTAGAAAAGGGCTTGCAAAGAAGCTTTTCAGTAAATGCTATTTATCCTGACATTTTCCAGTATATGCTATTGCTTGATTTTAGGCGGTATACTTGTTATTCAGATCAGAATGTCGTTGAGAAAATATATTCCTGAGTCCTTTTTGCTTTCATTTTTACCTGGCATCGGAGCAGGTTATCTCAGAAAACCTGTTGCAGTCTGAAAGGCAAAATGTCAATGACAGCAGTTGGTTTTCCTATATCATCAAGCTTGCAAACTGTGATGTGCTCTCCTCTGCATTCATTTGGTTCTGTTGCCAATAAGTGATGTCTGAATATAGAGGTTGCTCATTAATTACAAGAAGAATGATGGGAAAACTTGCAAGATTCTGAAAAATGATCGAGACAGTAAAGACATAGGGGCTTGAAGTAGTTTTGAGGTAAAAACGAACTCTTTGAGCGCGGTATGAGGATTGAAAATCAGTGGATATCTGGTTGAAAGTAGAATTATCATATGCAAGGTGGAGAAACACCAGTAATTTAGTTGAAGCATAGTTTTGGTGGGGACAATGAATGGTACTTTAGTATCCAAATTTCGTCGATTAGAACTGTTTGATTATTTTTATAAAGAGTACAAGCAACAGAACATCTTTGCAGCTGCATTTTAGTTTCGAGAAGGTTTTCTATTTATTTATTTGGAAAACCAAATTTACATAAATTAGTCGTTCTGATCTCTATTCATGAGGAGAGCAGCAGAAGGATTTCACTATAAATGGAGATTACAAATCAGATTGTCGTGCTTTCAGCCCCCAATCAGACACAATAATCACTCGGTGTTTAGCTTCCGAGAATTACTAATGAAAAATCACTCAATTTAAGAGAGGGGTGCACAATTTTAACACTCAAGAAGAAACAAATGTACTTGCTGCCAAGATCAGCAGCGATTAAGATGTCCGCATATATTTCGGACACCATCGTATCGTGGTTGGACTCCCGCTTCAGTTGTCCAACATAAATGTGTATCTCCTAGGGGTCTAGCTCACGGACTTCAACATAAGGACATAGTTGGTACGGGTATCGACATGCTCCATTTTGACTCAGATTCATCTACATTTTTTTAACTCAAACTCAAGACATAAATCAACACTGAGTACCGACAGTTAAATACACCCAGTAGCTGCTAACAGGCAGAGGCCGGCAGCCAGGCTAGCCTCTCTAGGCGCTGGGGCCAACTTGGCCGGGAGTTTGACCACCTGCCTAGAAAGGCAAACACGTGTTGCACATGTTCCAAGCACCCGACCCATTCTGTGCAGCCACCTAGGTGTCGCACCTACCTTGAAAATACGTTAAAGCTTATTTTGACCCATTTTCACAAGTTACTTATTAGAGCTAACAAGAGGAGTATTAACGGTTTCTCTCTATGAGTTTTTTAAGTGAGCTCTATATGAGATATTGTGAAATAACCACCTATGAGTTTGTTTTAGGTGTAATATAAGGCTAGAAAAACATGATCAATTATAACTTTGTAATTCTCTGAATTTATAATGAACTACATTATGGATCATTTTCCCTATGAAATAGGAACATACATTTGGACCGAATCAGGTAAATCTCTAGTGCCCTTATCATTTTCTGTTGAATCTAGTAATTTTCATTCTATCGTATTTGATATTGAACTAAAAGTTTTGTTAGCTTCTATGTTATCTCACAACAATTGGTATCAAAACGAAACTTAGGGTTTCTCGAATTGAATTTAGGGTTTTGGCTTGTCTGATCATTGTCAGAAATATTATAATGACTAATATGTGTGGAGTAAGAGTTGAGAATGAGAGATTCAACATGAGGAACTACTTTGTGTTGTAGAGCATTAGACGCGCGCCATGTTAGCAACCCAGGCTTGTCGAAGGTGTTGGATGGAAAGGATAAGTTGGCATAAACGAGGGAAATTTTTTTTTGATAAGGGCCGAAAGTACCATCATTTTCTCAAATAAGGATATAAAGTGGACCTTGTTTCAAATAAGGGTCTGAATTGCCTTTATTTTTTCAA
This sequence comes from Metrosideros polymorpha var. glaberrima, assembly GCA_001662345.2. NCBI lineage: Eukaryota > Viridiplantae > Streptophyta > Magnoliopsida > Myrtales > Myrtaceae > Metrosideros > Metrosideros polymorpha. The sequence goes on along the minus strand of BCNH02000007.1, from coordinate 2,160,027 downwards.
ATAAGAACCTAAAGTAGACATTATTCAAATAAAGGCATAAAGTGGTTATATCACTTTCAAAGAAGGGCTTGACCTCGCTGGTCGAAGGGCATTTTTGTCCTTTGCTTTGTTGAATCTTTTAACTTATTTTCTTTCTATTTTCCTTTTTCTGTCGCTTTCTTTTCCTTTTCCTTTCTTTTTATTTTCCTCTTTCCTTTGCAGGCCATCCTTATCGATGGCCGGCGGAGGTCATCGACCTCAAGCGAGGGTCGTCCCTCACCTAGGCAAGTGAGAGCCGCCTTCGCTTGGGCTGGCGAGGGCAACCCTCGCCCTCACCCAACGTTGGCAAGAGCAACCCTCACCCTCACTTGGATTGGGGAGGCCGGGTGAGGGCAAGGGTTTTCATCATCGAATTTGGTGAGGAACTCCCTCCTCGCCAACCTAGGCGAGGGCGGCTCTCATCCAACATCAGTGAGGGTGGCCCTCGCCTAAGGCCGATGGTGAGGATGGTCGGCGGAGGGAAGAGGGAAAAAGAAAAAACGAAAAGAAAAGTCAAAAAAGTCAAAAATTAAAAATAAATAGTTATAGTTTTTTATTTATTGAAATATCCTTTCTTCGATAGCCAAAATAGTCGCCAGCCGGCCCAGAGTCCTTATTTGAGAAAATTTGTCCACTTCAGACCCTTATTTGAGACGATTTGGCTACTTCAAACTCTTACTTGAAACAAGATTCACTTTAAACTCTTATTTAAGAAAATGAGGGCACTTCAGACCCGTTTTTGAAATTTTCCCCGAAAAGGATGAAAGAGGGTGATAAGGACATCTTTTGTCCTCCCACTTTCTTCGGCCCAACATTCGGCGACTGACAGATGCCATTGAAGCCAAGAATGCCACCAAAAGTTCCTCCCCCTCAATGATACGACATTCTTGCCTCTTCTCAAGGATTCCACCGGGCACTTCAAGCCCTTTGTTCTCGAGAATTTCACAAATAATTGAATCAAGTCGTACACACACAAGGGATCTGCTTACATGAGAGGGGAGTGTTAAACGTAATCCCATATCGTTCATATACGTGATTATACGTATGGTTTATATCCATCCGGCCTCCTTCACCTAAAGTTTTAAACTTTTAGGTTGAAAAGTCTAACAAAATTGTTGTTAATACTAAAGGGTGTTTGGTTACGGAGCAAAGCCAGTCTCTAGTAATTACTGGGTGGGTATCAATGAAGCTCACTGGGAATGCAAATTGGTAATGCAATGCCCGCAAGTAAAAGATTGTCCTCGTTTTAGTAAATTACACTAAAGTTCATATGAAGTCGCGTTCATCCTCGACAGAAAGCTAGGTTGCATTTTGACATGGTATTATGTAAGGGTGTCAAAAATGGCGGATGCCAGCAGCATGTACCTTCCTAGGCTTCCCTTCTCTATGATGAGCTATCGCAGATTCCTAGTTCCCTCTTCAACATATCCTTTTAGCCCTCAATAACTACTTCAAAATTAAAGAATGATTCTCGGGAAGACTTCATCAATAACTACAATTTTTTTAAAGATGGCTTATGAACTGAGTTATTGGCACTTCATCAATCAAGCATTACGAATGTATCGAGATCAAACTTTAGACCTAACAGCAAATGAGGTATGCAGTCCGAATGAAATAGGCTCAAATGTGATCCACGAGACTACGGCTTCAACATGCTGTTTGTCAAAATCATGGAAAACAGTTCATTTCAATGGAGGGACTGTCACGACCGCCTTTAAAAAAATTTCAATAATTTTCTAATCGTTTGTTTCGGAGTCGCCACTAACCTATTTGAAGTCGGCTAGAAACCAATCGAGACGAGAGTGTGTCGCCTCGAATTTTACGCAACCAGAGATTTTCTAGATTCGGGAACTTGGTTACACTAGTTATTCAACTAATGCCCTTTCGGTACTTAAACTCGACCAATTATCAACTAAAATGTCAAAACAATCTTTACTTAACATTTTATTATAACCGAGCTAGGAAAACAAATGACATTCAACGAATTAAATGCGCAATCAAGTGAAATTGAATTGAAAATGCAAACAGCATCCTATGCATTGTCGCTAAAAATAAAATGCATTCAAAATCCTATTGTAAAGCCCTAATGGCTTATTTGATTTGAATTTGATTTTTCAAAATTTTTTTCTTTTCTTTCCCGCACGCTTGAATTGGGGAGGAAGATGATGAACAGTGACCAGGTCTGCCGGGTCAGGTCGGTTTGACCCGGCAGACCGGGTTTGATCCATAATCCAAAATTAAGCCCAAATTAATCATTGTTTTGCCAAATTGATGAATCCTTACACCTCCAGGACATGTATAAGATCTGAATGTGGGGAAATTTGGGCTAATTGTTGTGTTAAGACATAAAATCTCCCAATTATCCAAACCGGGTCAACCTGAATTTTGTCAAATTCGGGACCTTACTAACTTTTCCTCATGAAATTAAGCTCACCATTGTGTTTATTACGGCTAGTTACACTTAGGGTGAGATTCAATTTCAATCTATTTCGCTTCTTTGATCGAAATCCCCAAATTAGGCTTGAAATGGCCTAAAATGTACCCGAATTTTGGGGGAAATCGAATTTCAATCCAAATTGTGAAATTGGCTTGTCCAATTTGCAATTGATAGTCTCTAGGTCAAATGTCATGAAGGAATCAAAATGAAAAAATGAATAGGAATACTTCAATTGAATTTTTGGTCCGATTAGGGTATATATTCACCCTCAAAATTGGGGAAAAGTATACTCTCAATGGAATTTTATAAAATTAACAGTGCAATAGTACAATTAGGAGAAAAATGAGATGAATGACAATTTTTAAATATTTTTCTAACCTTATTTGGTATTTTTCTCAAATTTTGACTCAATTAAAGCGAAAGAAAATTCGAAAAATTAAAGAAAATGTATTTTTGTGTCAAAATAAGTTCCTAGGTCATGGCCAAGGTCTCTAACTTTGATTTTAATGATTTTCACAGAAAATTAAAAATGGACCAAAAATCAAGTTTCAACAGCTGCCCCTCTTTGAAAATGAGCTCGATAGAGGTTGCTCTCAAAGACAATATGGCACTTGAGTTCTGATTGACTCAACTAGGGACAAAAAATGAAAAAACTTCACGACATATGATCTGAGATTGTTTTTTGAAACTCTTGTCCAATCCAAATTTCTTTTTTCGCTTAATGCACGGGAAGAGGATGATAAAATTTTGATGCATAGAAAGAGAATGAGGGAGAAAGATACTTACCTGATCCTCATCTTATGGAGACTTGCAAATGGACCGTATCTTTATCCGAGGCTATAGGCTGCGATCGCTTGCGGATGGTGAATGCTCTGAGGCTACTCACCTGTGTACACTTGCGGATATACTATTAAGACTCACCATATCAAAAAGCCACAAGACGCGTCACGACTACGTGTTCGTGCTTTGAGACACCAAGGGGTTTCCATGACATCAAATGGAAACTTGGAAAAATCCACTAGGGGATAAATGAAAGTCCTCATCCGAGGCTACGGGCTGCGATCACTTACAGAGGGTGGATGCTTCGAAGCTGCTTACCCGTGAACACTTGTAGATGGACCGTATCTTTACCCGAGACTACAGGCTACTATCACTTGCGGAGGGCAAATGCTCCGAGGATGCTCACCTGCATACACTTGCGGATAGACTATTAAGATTCACCGTATCAAAAAGCCACAAGATGCATCGTACGACCACGTGCTTGTGCTTTGAGACACCAAGAGGTTTCCATGACATCAAATGGAAACTTGGGAAAATCCACTGGGGGATAGATGAAAGTCCTCATCTAAGGTTACGGGCTGCGATCATTTACGGAGGGTGAATGCTCCGAGGCTGCTTACCCATGAACACTTGTAGATGGACCGCATCGAGGGAGTCTTTGTCCGAGGCTACAAGCTGCTATCACTTGCAGAGGGTGAATGCTTCGAGGCTGCTCACCTGCATACACTTGCGGATAGACTATTAAAATTCACCATATTAAAAGCCACAAGATGCGTCACATGACCACATGCTTGTGTTACGCTTTGAAATATCCATTCAGGAATAACATTTTGAGAAATGAGTTTCCATGATATCAGAGGGAAACTTAGAAAAATCCACTGGGGGATAGACTTTGAAAAGGGTTCCGAGATTACAAGAAGTAAATCAAACAGAAATTTTTAAGAACACCACATTCAGGCCAGAGACTTTTCTCTTGAAAAAGGGTTCCGAGATTACACAAAGTAAATCAAGCGGAAATTTGTAAGGACACCACATTCGGGTCAAAAACTTTTCTCTTAAAAAAGGGTTCCGAGATTACACGAAGTAAATCAAACAAAAATTTGTAAAGACACCTTATTGGGTCAAATTTATCTTTTTGAAAAGGGTTCCGAGATTGTTTCTCGACAAATCTAACAAAAGATGTCATAACAAGTACTTTGGTAGCAAAAGCATGTCAAGTGAGATCAATGTTATTTGAATGTCATGAGACAATATCAAAAGGGTATCTTGAGAAAATATTGATTGCATAAGCAAAACAAGTTAGTTTCAATTGCTCGGAACTCATTTGAAATCATTCAATATCACAAAATTGTCGTCGAGTTTGGAAAATGTTTCCCTATCCTCGATTTTCCATGGGAGATCCATCTTCTTCAAGATACTCTTGACTCATGGGAAAGGTTTATCAAGCATGCCAATTCTAAAGCTTCTTAGTCAGAAAGAGCTTTTCACATGCTCTAAAAAAAGTTATTTTGTTCTCATCCATTGATATGGGAATTCAATATGAACGCTCGATGCACCTCACCTCACCGGTGTTGAAGGCTCCGAGAATCATTCACAGTAAACACATATTGACCAATCAAAGAGGTCTTTTATAGGATCGTAATGTGAGTTTGGTTACGGTTTTAGCAACAGATAAGCATTAGCGGCTATGAAACGAAATATTCATCAATGTCATCTTCGCCGGGTTTACAAGTCAAGAAACCTCTAAGATGAGATAAGACTACCTTGTTTCCACTTCTTCAAGCGAAAACTTTTCTTTGTAAAACTCTCCTATCAGTCCAAATGATCCCAATCTGAAGAGACTTGTATAAGAGACGTAATGAGGGGTTTGGTATTGGGTTAAGAAATGAAAGGCTTGATAAGCTCAAAAAGTGTATCAAGGGTTTGTAGAGTTGGTGATTATCATGAGCATCATTATCAATTTCTCTTTGAAATTCAACTTAATAGCCATTGGCTAGTCTCGAGAGTCCATCTCGTTGTCTTTCCTTTAATAAAAGAGCTTTGCCCCTTTTCTGATTGTCTTTGAGACTTTGATTTGGTCATTTGTGTTTTGGCATTTTTCTTGATTGCACTTCCAAGTTTCCTTTCTTGGGTTGCACTTGAGCTTCATTCTTGATTGCATTTTGGCTTGCCATATTTTTGCACCCTTTTTGGCTTTTTCTTCTCTTTATTTTATTTTATTATGCCCTCCAACTTTGAGCATCTTTTCATTCCATGCTTTTTGCTTTTGCCATTCAAAAACTATGCAATATACTTCCAGAAGTTTTCTGCTTGTGAGCACTAAGGACTCTCGAGATCTCTTGTCTTTGGTCGTCACTTCTGGTAAATCATTTGCCTTGCCCCAGTGTAGGGAGACAATCACCAACTGGGTTTTCAAGAAATGAATTAATAGGCTCAAATTGGCTTAGCAAAAGATATAAGTATTTAGGTTAGAGAATTGAATGCTCTTCCTCATCTTGGGATGTTTCGAACTTCCATTCGAGTTCACCTAAAAGTTATCACAAGAAGATTGATGCAAGTGAAAATAAAGAAATCTTTCTCATCTTTTCACCAAGTGATGTCAATCGAAACCTCCATATTTGCCCTAATGTGGGGTGGTTCTTGACAAGGCTATTTTGTAAAAGTTCTCCACATTTTAAGGCTCAAATGAGCTTAACTATAATCACATGTAGTGTGTAAGGTAGAGTAAAGAAATGCCTCTTTTCATTTTGATCCATGTACTATTTGCGAATAAATCTCTCGTCCTTAAACGACACGAATTTTCTTTTGCACTTGACTCTTAAAGTGTTTATGGTACGTGTTTGGGAATGGTTTGCCATTCTTCATCCTAAGTACTCTTGATTGGCAAGCTTGACATACTACTTTCTTATTTTGTCGAGATCATCTAAGTAAATTAATCTCCATGAGGAACTCTGGTTCAAGCGAAATGATTTATCAAATTAAGATACAAATTTTGGATACAAATGATATCCATAATTCTTGAGAAAATTTTGTTTCCTATCTCGACACTTTCATTTTCGTGTTCATTTTTGGAAAAAAAAAAACTCTAAGGACCCCTTCTTTTGATTTTGTTTGATTTCAATTTGACTTTTAGGAAAAGAAGGTACTTACCTGCCCCGTGGTGACTCTGGTAACCTTGTCCGGCGTGGCCATGGATCCCGCCATTTTCTTGTTTTTTCTTCTCTTGAGAGCTTTTCCTAGCTTCTTGTCTTATGAACTCATATTAGAGAGGTCTTTCCTTCACATTGGATGAGGGTCGTTTGATCCCTTTGTCTTTTAGGTCTTTCTCAGTGGGAGAGAGATTGATTTGCCCCTTGCATTCGAATACTCCTCTTTGAGTTGAATGAGCAATTTCATTATGCTTGGCTCACGGGTCTTCAATCCACCTTTATTATTCTTTCTTTCATGATAACCGGAAGATTGAATTTCGTTGTGATCATTTGGGGATATATTGGTGCTTAGTCTCTTGTTATAATCACTTGACAAATTCCTTGCTTTTTGCACGTGTTCCTACTTGCGTTCTCGGATCAGCTTACTTGACATCTGTAAAAAGAAAAATCAAACATCATTTTCAGAAGAGATTGTGCTTTAAGGAAAGATACTTCTCTTTGAATTACAAGAATGTTTAATTCCTTTGTCTCTTAGGTTTCTTTTATCCCTGCAATGTAAAGACACATGATATATGCACGAATGCACGAAATTTTATGACAAGTAACTATCTTATAGTGATTCAATTTTCTTTGAAAATCAACTTGCAAAATTTTCTTGCACAATGAATAATATTAATACATGGTATTTTTTGGAAAAATCTTTTGAAATCATAAAGCTAAAAAAGAGAAGGGAATTAGTCCTCACGTCATCAAACGTTCTTATTCCCAACAAATTCTTTTTGAAATTAGGAAGCGCATAGAAATCCAAGTCTCAACTTTCATAACTGAAAAGAAGTATCATCATTGACTTGGTTAGCATTCCTATATGTCCTTAATGAAACGTGTGATGCTTTTATTGAAATGCAAATGGGTCGCATTACAAACGAGTACTATTTGGACTAACGGTCGGAAATCCAAGGTTGTTTTTTCTTTACATTAAATGAAAATGACTGAATTGAAAATGCAATGACTGAATTAAAATTGCAACAAATCTAAATGCAGTAAAGTAATGTGCGAAGAAGAGAAGTAAGAGAATGGCTCTCTTATTCCAGCGGGATAGTGTTTTCTTAATCGTTGATGGTGACATGAACGCAATCATGGTCTTCCTCGAAAAGACCGGATAAAATCGAATTCTTGCCGGCGTGGATGTTTTCATCTTGAGGTCACCTAGACGGGCTCGAGAATATCTTCTTTAATGAGATCATCCATGCCTTCCCATCCGTTGAGTATGATTTCTTGACGAGCCTTTTTTAGCTCCAATTCAAGCTTGTTTTCTTCTCTGGATTTCAACACGTGGTTTGCGTTGCTTCTTACTTTAACATTCATCACATAGTTGTGTGATATCTCCAAAAAAGCTTTTTGACCGTTCTTCAAAACAAAATAATCCGATGATAGGTCAACGGACATAAAGGTTTCATATCCTTCTGATTTGACGACATTACTGATTATACCCATATCTATCATTTTGACTAAACATGCAATCTTTTCAGACATTGAGATTTCACGACCTGTGGGATAAGATGCTGCCAATTTTTGAATATTCTCCAGCTTGGTAATGTCCACCAAGAAGTCTAGTTTCTCCTCTCTCTCAGCTTCAAATATCATATTAATCCTTTGATTTTCCAATGAGAGATTTTGACGGATATTTAGTTCGAGCTCTTCAAAAGTTAGCATGTCCTTATCAATAAGGTTTTGCACCTTGGTCTTTAACACCACACAGTTGTCGATATTGTGCCATTTTTCTCCCATGTGAAAGTCACATGTTTGAGTCTCGTTATAGTTTGGGTATTTTCGAGCATCGTTCCTAGGCACCTCCCTAGCAACCAACCGACCATCAATAAGCATAGGTAAGAGTTTTGAGAGAGGAGGGGGAAGTAGAGTGAACTGCCTTGGTGGGCGTCTTCTTTTTGGCTTAAAAGTCCTTGGTGCTTCCCATGAAGTGTTAGCCGGCCTAGGAGTCGATCTAAAGTAACTACCCAGATTTTGTGATTTTTGTACAAATGCAACTTCCGTGACGGACTCCTTTTCTTTCATAGTTTAGGTATTGTCGCCTTGGAGGTGTTTCAGCTGGACGTTTCTCTTTCATCCCCATTCAATCCTTTCACCGACTTTCATTAAGTGTGCAAAGGTTTGGCAATCCGAAGTCTGCATTTTGTCAAAATTCTTATAAGGGAGAGTCCTTAAGAATAAATGCATCAATTCATCTTCGTTTAGCGGAGGCTATATCGGAGCTGCTTTCACTCTCCATTTTTGTGCAAATGCCTTAAAATTTTCGTTTCTCCTTTTCTCGACATATGTTAGTTCTTCCCTTGAAGGAGTAATCTTCAAATTGCATTCATATTGCCGCGTGAATTCATCAGCTAAATCCTCCTAATTTCTAGTGCAATGAACCATGATAAGGTAGGACTTATTAAACTTTGTTGAAAGTTGTGAATAAGGAGTGAATCATTCTCATAGTAATCGGTCATCCAGTTCAGATAATGCATAAGGTGGGTCTTGGGACACCCAGTACCATCGTATCTTCTAGTGAACTCCGGTCCTTTGAAGTTTTCTTGGAGATCTATTTTTGAGTTGAACTCATCAACCCTTTGCCCTCTGCCATTCTGAAAAATACATAGACTTCCCTCTCTTTTGATCGTGTACTCGGAACTCTCTTCGTTTGAGAGTGAAACAAATTCTTCTTTCGGATCTAAGTCCATTGTAACCATTGCAGTCTGAGGGACTTTTGCAACAGCAGCTTTTCCAGTATTAACACCATTGAACAACTCCATAGGTGCAGGAAGAGGGAGCATAGACGACGTAGGTGTCAAGTCTTGAATAGTAGGCAAGACAAAAGGGATCTTGATTTGATTCATGAGTTTTGCCAAAAGAGCGGTAATTTTGACCAACTGATCCTCAACGTTGGTGAGCCAAGCGTTCAAATCACCATTCTCCATTCTTATCCTTTGCAATGAAATAGACGGATGGTCTTTCTCAAAACTATTTTTTTGTTACCTGGTTATGTAATGTAATGATGTTAGTATTATGAAATGAGAAAGTAAAACATAAATCCTTCCAACTTTATGCTTTCTTTTGAGTAATAAAAATAAGAAAATTTACATAGGCCTTAGTCCCATGTAAGAAGTTCTTATCAAAATTTCTTCATGAGAAACCATACAATTGCAAGGAAAGTAACCCACGGTAATGGTTCTTGACCGATTTTTCAAAAGATTTCATAACTTTTGTAAACTATGAATTAACAAGTTCGTACAGCCTAAAAAGATAGGACTTAATCGTTCAAGTGACATAAAATGCTTCTGACATATTCTAAACTCAACGGGAAGTTAATCATCCAAGTCGGGGCCGTTTGCTTTCTAAGGTAGCTTGAGTCCCCTTTAATCCATCTTGCCCCACTTGTATTAGGAGCTTAAGTTAGGGGAATATGGATGACTTAAATGTCTAATTTCCCCGTTGAATCTAAAGCATGTGAAAACACTTTGGTTAATTACCATGGGTTACTTTGAAAAATAAAATGTACAAAATACCCCTACAATTTTATATTCTCTCTTGGTGAAATCGAGACGAGATGTCACCAAGTGATAAAGGATCACCTAAATGATGTCTTAAGCCAATATTTTTCCATGAAGGAATATACTTTGGTAAGGGAAACAACATTGGTGATTAACGTAAACAGCCCTCGTCACATTCCATCATTACTTCTCGAAAAAATAAAAAACAAATGACATTATTCGGGTATCACATTTACAACAATATCTCGAAACGAACATCTACAACTAAAAACATGAAAAAGCTTTGATTACGTGAAAATTAATATGAAATTCTGCACATGCTCAGTTTCTTACAACGAAAATGTAAAAGAGATGGAATATAACAAATCCAATCCTAGTAACGGTGCTTTGGATCCACCTATATATGACAATTACGGGGCCGCTCCTTCGGTGGTCAGGACATCTTCTTCACGAGTTGACATCAAGGCGCTTGATGACGATGGCATTTTGGTAACTTTTGGTTTACGCTTATACAGCTTCTTCTTCTTCATAGGAATCAGCCTTGGATTTTTGGTTTTCTTGGGGCGAGGTGCATATTTGCGACGCATACGGCCTGTCATCATAACTCCAATGAGGAAAAGACAGAATTCTTCCAATTGTATTAACTTTCGGTCGACAAGCTCGCGTTTATGTATGAACCTCATGACGTTGGTCAAATTAGGATCCGAACACGCCATGTAAACTATCCTAAAAATGGGCGTTTAATTTAATCACCAATTTATTTATTTTTTTGAAAATAAATTGCTGAAACGAAAGACATAAAGGAAAGAAAGTAATAATACAACCATACTCACAATGATATCGAGAGAGATTTTTGTTTTTGTTTTGTTTGATTGATTTCTTTTTGGGCACATAGACATGCACATGAACTAGTGAGGTGTCAACACCTAAGGATAGGGAGCGTGCTAAAGGCTCAAGGTCCTCGATCCACAAAGTAGGGGATCCCACTCCAATGGGCAATCGGCCCAAAGGGAGGTGTAGGATATCACTTTGCTTCAACAAGCAGGATCAGATAGGATTGTCCCATTGGCAATCGGCCAATAGTCCTCTCCATATCTAACACCTCCTAGTATGGATCCTAAGGCGCAGTCGGGGTTTTAGCCGCAAGATGTGTGTGATAAGTATCGTGCTAAAACTCTTAAAATCATGCACGATAATTTATATCAATCAGCACTTCAATATCACCCACATAAACATGCATTCCCAACACCACATGCAAAACAAAGGGTTTTCACTCACTACTCCCCTTATATCTCCCAACCTGCGTTAACATTTAACACGTTTATTAGCGGATATACTTGGAGGTCCGTGTACGCACCTATCACAAAAATCGAGTTAGGTAACAAGCGAGATTATTTGGACATTTAGTTGATAATGGGTCGAGTATACTAGGCTTAAGTCCTCTAAGGATCCCCAGCAGAGTCGCTAGTCTATCACAACCGCCTTAAAAAAAATTTCAATAATTTTCTAATCGTGTGCTTCGAAGTCGCCACTAGTCTATTTGAGGTCGGCTAGAAACCGATCGAGACGAGAGTGTGTCACCTCGAATTTTACGCAACCAGAGATTTTCTAGGTTCGAGGACTTGGTTACACTAGTTATCTAACTAATGCCCTTTCAGTACCTAGACTCGACCAATTATCAACTAAAATGTCCAAACAATCTTTACTTAATATTCTATCATAACCGGGCTAGGAAAACAAATGACATTCAATGAATTAAATGCGCAATCAAGTGAAATTGAATTGAAAACGCAAACAGCATCCTATGCATTGTCTTTAAAAATAAAATGCATTCAAAATCCTATTGTAAAGCCCTAATGGCTTATTTGATTTGAATTTGATTTTTCAAAGTTTTTTTTTTTTGGATTCGGACTGTGTCGAGGAAACCGGTCCAAAAAGGGTTGAATCTAAACCCTGAAAGTCTAGATTAGTCTTTTTCTAATTATTTGAATTTTCTAAAAAAAATTGAATTTTTCTGAATTTTTTTTTAAAAATATTTTATATTTTATTTTAAAGGAAGTTGGACCGGGTCGAGGGATCCGGTCCAAGCGAGTCTGACCCTGACTTTCAAGGTCTTGGGTTAGATCCTTTTCTTTTAAACCTCTTTGCCCAATTTGGGGATTTCGATCAAAGAAGCGAAATAGATTGAAATTGAACTTCACCCTAAGTGTAACTAGCCGTAATAAACACAATGGTGCAGTTAATTTCATGAGGAAAAGTCAGTAAGGTCCCGAATTTGACAAAATTCAGGTTGACCCGGTTGGATAATTGGGAGATTTTATGTCTTAACACAACAATTAGCCCAAATTTCCCCACATTCAGATCTTATACATGTCCTGGAGGTGTAAGGATTCATCAATTTGGCGAAACAATGATTAATTTGGGCTTAATTTCGGATTATGGATCAAATCGGGTCTACCGGGTCAAACCGACCCGACCCGGCAGACCCGATCACTATTCATCATCTTCCTTCCCAATTCAAGCGTGCGAGAAAGAAAAAAAAATCGAAAAAATAAAAAGAAGAGTAGAAAATAAAAGCCAGCTGGATGAGGGTTCTAGAAGGGGAATCAAAATCTGTTAGGCCGAGGAGGAGGTGATAACAGATCAGGTAATCAGTTTGCGAAAAAAGGTTTTTACCAAAAAAAATTTCGGTGACAGAAGAGAGGGAAGAAAAAAGCGAGAAAACCAGAGAGTAGAGAGAAGAGGAAAGGGAGACGAAGTCCTGAAGATCAGTGGTTCTCCGAGTTTTCGAGCCACCGCCGACGACATTTTCCGCCGTTTCTTCGCGCCGGCGAACCAGGTGAGCTCATCGTACCCGTTTTTGCCTCATCTCGGTTTATAATGTAGTATTGAGCTTGCAAGCGTTTTTCCTTCGATACCGAGTCTTCTGATGTTGAATAAAGTCGCTCTAGATCGTTAGAAGTCCTGGTTATGCTGTGAATTGCTCCTAAACTAAGTTCAAAAATCACTCCCCGGAGCCGCGCATTATATGTTTGATGATATGTCTAAAAGAAATTGCGAATCTATTCCTGTCTCATTCGAATGTTAATATTGATTTCTGTTGCAATTGTTATGTTAATGCTCGAACTGTTACTAAATCCTCAATTGTTGCTTTGCATTTCGTCGATTTTCTTGTTCGCCGGCGACGATCGAGAACCAAGCTGGAGTGTTTTTTTTTGTTGCTTTCCAAAGTCGGCCGGTGATGAAAATCCATCCATGTCAGTTCTTTCTATCCTTACCTCATGTGCAGATATACATAGATTTATGGTTTGGAAGCTCGGTTAGGGAATTTTCTGTTGATAACCGAATTTTAGCACTAAAATGGATGTCGGCAATTTTTTTTTGGCAATCAGAGTTGTCACCGGAGTATATGGTGGTGGCCGTCGTCAACCCGGCGGTAGCTGTATAGTCGAGATGCTGACGGTCGGAGGAGTTGAAACTCCAGCGAACCCTGGCGAGCTCACGGTGAGCTTGAAGTTGGAAATGGGGGGGTCTCGGTAAAGGGAGCATTCTCAGGGAAGAAGTAGACCGGAAAGAGAAAAAAAAAAAAGGAAAATAGAAAAAGAAATAAAAAAAGATAAAAGAATAAAAATGAGCGGGAATTTTGGGAGAAAAAAAACAAAG
>BCNH02000007.1:2138915-2146339 GCA_001662345.2 Metrosideros polymorpha var. glaberrima | reverse complement strand
TTCAGAAAATTCAAATAAATAGAAAAAGACTAATCTAGACTTTCAGGGTTTAGATTCGACCCTTTTTGGACCGGTTTCCTCGACACAGTCCGAATCCCCAAAAAAAAAACTTTGGAAAATCAAATTCAAATCAAATAAGCCATTAGGGCTTTACAATAGGATTTTGAATGCATTTTATTTTTAGAGACAATGCATAGGATGCTGTTTGCGTTTTCAATTTAATTTCACTTGATTGCGCATTTAATTCATTGAATGTCATTTGTTTTCCTAGCTCGGTTATGATAGAATGTTAAGTAAATATTGTTTGGACATTTTAGTTGATAATTGGTCGAATTTAGGTACCGAAAGGGTATTAGTTGGATAACTAGTGTAACCAAGTCCCCAAACCTAGAAAATCTCTTGTTGCGTAAAATTCGAGGCGACACACTCTTGTCTCGATTGGTTTCTAACCAACCTCAAATAGGCTAGTGGCGACTCCGAAACAAACAATTAGAAAATTATTGAAAATTTTTTAACGGCGGTCACAACAGGGACATTTCTATGTAACCCTGGAAAAAGGAAAAACTTGTCATAATCTTGGAAAACTGATTGCTATTAGAAGACTTCGGGTGGGTTTGGTTCAGCATTCCCAATGAGCTTTCAGCCTCCAAAACTCTTTGAGAAAATGTTGCAATTTTGGTAAGCAGCTTTTGGCCAAATTCTGACATTGGGAATGCTGAACCAAATCTATCCTTTGTAGGTAGTCGTAGTGAGTTTTGAGCATCGTTCTCCTGATGTAATACGACGAGCAAAGAAAATCAGGAGGGTGTCCGTGAATGGAAGTGAAAGTGTAACAAACCAACAAAGTGCATTGCGTCTGCATTCCTAAACAACATGAACTATAAGCAATGCAATCTAAGCGTTCGTACAGACGAATGTCATCCTAGAATTTGCAGTTTTGTCGACAACATGTGAAAGGTTTCAAGGGGGGCATGAGTTCATTTATATCATCAGATGAGGAAGTGAACTCCGACATTTGCGGGCACATCAGATTGAAAGAGAAGACGTGCAGTCTCAGCTCCACCCAAGGTTGGAACTTCCATATATTCAACTTTTGTAAGTTTCTAAGGAAAGGTCTTTACTGAGAATTATTAAAAAAATATATCTATAAACCTTGGACATTAGCGCCTAAATTATTGTGATCTGAAATATAAATATGAAAATAAGAAGAGGTTTCACGTACTATGAATAGAACTATTTGCCGCTCGGCCCGCGCAGCAGCAAGGATAAAAAATATCAACTAGAAATCCATTATGATGTTATATTTCATTTTCTGTCGGTGTGATGCGGAAAGATGATCACGTTATCTATGACAAATAATAATGAATAAATAATAATAAAGTTGGGTAGAACAAAGCTTTGTGTTGATTTTGTGGTTGAGCCACACGTCACAAAGCTCCATTCCCTCTCACTTCCTTTCGCATATTCGGAGAATTCTACCTATTCGAAACAATCTTAGCATGATCAAATCTTTCACCAAGTGATCTTTTTGAGTCTTTTTTATTTCATGACCACAAGTTTGTCGAAATAATCTTATTTATTAATTGTCACAAAATTCTGTCGTGGGGAATTTGTGCCGTGGATGGTAAATGTAAATTGGTAATAAATTCTAAATCGTTATGGTAAATTCACTTGGCTGGTAACACGTTTGTCGGGTCATCAATTGTAGCTTATGAATGACGTTAGTGATTTTTGATTGGCAATCTCGTAGTGGGATAAGAATACCACAAAATGTTAAAACTTTTGTAGAAGTTCACTTGAATGTAAAAAATTAAATTAAATTAAATTAAATCGCTTTAGTGTTAGGATACATATGTGAGTTGTGCTAGAATATCCCACATCGAATTAATGTGGTGTGGAGCAGTTAATATATTTTAGCTGGCCCATAATTTTATTAGTTTAAGCTTTTAAGTAAAGATGAATCCAACTGGATATGTTGACGGGCTCGGACTTGAGCTTTCCTTAAAAGATCTCTCCGAATGAAGGTATTGGATTTTCACTGTGCGCTCTCAACAAATGTTATCAGAGCCGATAGTTGATTAGTAGCCCACTCTCAATGTATATCGATGTTTAGTAAATATCTCATGGTTCGGTGTGGAGAAAAAGACTAGGGATGAAGTTGGACGTTGATAAAAATTCAAGTTGCGATAAGTTGATGCAAAAGAATATCTAAATTAAGGGGAAGCAAATCTAACATTGATTTCACACATGAGGAGGAGATTGTTAGAATGCACCTATGAGTTATGTTAGAAAGTCCCACATCAAAGTATTAGTATGGTGTCGAGTAGTTAATATAGCGTAATTGACCTATAACTTAGTGGTTTAAGCTTTTGAGTGAAGATGGGTTTGACTGGATATGTTAACGGGTTCGGACTTGGGCTCCCTCCCTGCTATCTTCCCAGATGAAGATATTGGTGTAATATATGGGTTCAACAGTAAAAAAAAAGTTGATCAAGTCAACTTTTGCTACAATGAACAGTGACTCGATTACTTAAGTGTCACCAAGAGCTCGCAAATCAGAAAAGGAAAGAAAACAAGGGAAGAGAAAGAGAGAAAAGAGAGAGGAAAAAGAAAAAGAAGAAGAAGAAAGGGAGAAGGAGCTCAGGTCGGACGCCTCGCCAAGCTGGAGTTACTTCGATTTGCAACGCTCGGTAAGCGCTCGTGTCTCTCGTTCATCCTATCAGAGTAGTTTTTGGGTTTAGGGCTCAAATTCTGAATTATGTGAAATTTAAGCCCCGAAGTCTAATTTTGGAGCCGTTTAGTTGTGTTTTTATACTAGAATGAAATTTTAGGGTGTTGTGAAGCCATGCGAGTTGCCGGAACGCAATTTGGACTTACGGTTTATTCGAAACGGAATTTTGAAGTTTAACGCGCGCAGTGAACAGTGCATGACCAGAACTTGTTGCGTCCGTTTTATCGAATTCTGGATAGATTTTGGAGGAGCTGTGTTGGGGGTTTTGAAGTACATTAAAAGAGATTTCTTTGGACTATAAGCTCGCTTTAATCGGGGCTCGGAGAAGGAAGTTATGCTACAATTAAGTTTGTCGCACAAGCTGTGCATAGTGGACAGCATGCGTGTCCGCTATGAGCGAGCGTTTCGTTGGAGCGTACGTGTCATTTTAGTAACAATTAGGCGTTATCCAGTAGAGTTGTACGTTAGAGTAGTGTATTACTCAGTTTTTGATACCGTTTTTCATATGTTTAATAGGAAAACGTGTGCGTCGGCTCAAGTAACCACGTAGGGTGGTTTTTGACTTTCCCAGTTGAGTGACACTATTTCTTCTATGAATTTACAAGCTCATGTCTTGAAAATGAATATGTTTTAATAAAGTATGAGTTATTGAGAGCGTAATTTCTGCATAAATTTGGATCGAACTTTTATTACTTTTGTGAACTGTTGTTAGAAGAGATTAGTTGTTTATGCTCAAATCACTTTTATGAGAACCCATTGAGGGGGGAGTACGCATGCTGTCAGGACGTCCTTCTAGGCCAGACCGCCGGCTTTATAGGTGGTAGACCTAGCCAAGATGGGTAAATTTGGTCGCCTTTGTCACGGCATTAAATCTAACCATAGTGTTGATGATGAGTATTAGATTAGTCGGTGGAATGGACCATCGACGGATGTTTTGGTTGAGATTACTCAATAGATCAGACCATTGATTACTGATGTTGTTGAATGAATTCATATTTACAAAACTTTGTTAAATGATATCAAATACCCTTAATATGTTATCTATATTGTATATTAGGATTGAGATTGATGAGTTTTGTTGTTATTGTACTGTATGGATTGCATAGTGATTATTCATCCGCTTAGAAGAAATGTATTCCTCACTGAGCCGTGGTCCCTCACTCCTTTCATCTCACTGATTTTTCAGGTTCTTCAGCGAGTCGTGAATAGGATGTGAGCACTGCGTTAACATGAGCTTTTTGTTATAAAAAAAAAGAAAGAAAGGGTTTTGGTATGAATAGTTTTACAGCTATCAAGAGCTTAAGTTGGCAATTTGGTGGATATGTGCATATGCTCTTTTTGTTTTTTTTTGTGGTTTATAGAAAAACTCTGATATTGTAATCATGAAACCTTTTGATCAGATATATATAGATGTATATTTTGATATCAGGTTGAGTTCTGATTACAGTTAAGGCTGCGTTCTTTGGTTAAAAAGACAGTCTTGTCATTGCCCTTGTTATAGTTGATTTGGAGTGTGACAATTGGGATTCTGTTGCGTGCTCCCAACATTTAGTGCCATTGATTAAAAATCATTCACTCGAGTACAATTACTATTTTGTCGCATCGGAGAATCCTAGGTAGCATATATAATATGGACCTTTCAACGTGACTCCTAGAAAAGTAAAGTCAACTAGTGAGGGTGTTAATTGACGAATTGGGGCCGAACGACGTTGTTTGGCCCATCTGTTTGCCCCAAACTAATGAATTGGGGAAAAATTAAGTATGTTCTTTAAACCCTAACCTGATTTGAGGAAAAGTTACCTTCTGAGATTTGAAATGGAGAGTAGGAGGAGGAGAAACGCCTCATGATTGGATATGTCATTATCGCAATGCTTAGTACACATATCCTAGAGTTTGCTCTAATCCAATCCTTTGTATCTTTGCTTTGGTTGTTCCAAAATGCAGGAAGGAAGGGTTGAAGCCGATGGATGCAGAACAGCTGAGAGACAATGTGCACAAGATGGTCGATTTCATCATTGATTACTACAAATCCATCAAGAGCTTCCCTGTCCTCAGCCAAGTCGAGGTTTTTGTTCATTCCCTTCCCCTTCAGTTTTCATTTCCACGTGATAATTGATTGGACAATGTGTGTGTGAGAGAAATGAAGGGTCGTCGTTTTTAGTCCCATTTGGCACATCGTCTCTTCCATTTTCCACTTTGAACTTGAATTTACTTCAAAATAATCACGTCGGATTCAAAATTTTACTTTAAAAGCCACGTAATATGACTCAGTGAAATATGTCTTAGAGGCACTCAGGCGAACTATCTTTTATTTTATTTTTGGTGGAAGTTATAAGTATTATAGATCAGATGAAGTGCAACAGTTTAGGGGCATTCCCCAGCATTACAAATAAAGCTAACAATTCGAAAAGATGGAATTAGGGAGTCTCCATATAGTAGCCAAAATAAAATTCGTCCGAGAAAGTCTGAAATGTTGGTAAAGCAATGTTCGACCTATTACATTTTTACGCACCTTAGCCAAAATAGTGTGGTAGTCAGCAGACTTGTTTTGAAATCGTCGCATGTTGCGCTCCATCCAAATGCAATATATGGTTGCAAGGAAAGATAACTTGAAAAGTCTTGCCATCAAGTCTTTGCCCTTTGTTGCCCTAATCATCCAGTAGAGTTCCTCATTCCATCCTCCTACAAGTCGCCTAATCTCATGTTGGGTAAGGATCCGACGCCGCATGCTACTTGTCCACTCACACTGGAAGAACAATGTATCCTGTCTTCTATACCAACCTTGCATAAATTACACTGAAGATATACTGAAGGTATCCAACGTGCTACGCTGTCGGTAGTCTATCTCTGCATGCTAGCCAGCCAATAAAATTGTGTTTGCTAATGCCGCTAGTCCAAATTAGGTTTAACCATTCCATATGTGGTCCAACTTGTCTAAGATCGTTGTATATATCTCAACAACAATACCTTGGGTTTGGGGTAAATAGAGTTAGATCGGGTCGCAACTTAAGAAAACATCGCCAACTTCACGCAATACTGCCTTTGATGTCGCAAACTATCTTTTAATTGATGTGGCGCTCAAGTGATAAAAAAAAATGTTACGACTTTTAAGAGGGCGTCTTATAAAAGTTATAACACTTGTTGTATCATTATCCCTCTAATAGTAATTGTTAAGTTTTTTTTGCAAATTTACTACTCCTAGCTGAATATTAGCGATGTAAATAGTAAGTTACAAGTGAAGTTAGTAATTTACTAGGAATTTATAGTAGTCAAATAGTTATTTTGATAGTAAAATATAACTGTTGAAAGATGGTTAGGTACTTTGGTGTAATTTACTAAATACGTTGGAGAGAGGGGGGTCTGTTTGACAATGATTTTGGTTCTTTGATTCTGTTCTCCAAAATAGTTTTAGAGCAGAAACCCATTTGGTAAAAAAAATAATTCTGATCTTAAAAATCTCTGATTCTATTCCTAAAATCAGTTTTAGAGCATAAATAAATAAATAAAAATGATTTTTTGTTCCAAAATAAAAAGTGAGAACCAAATTGTGAGACTCACAAAAACACAAGTATTACTCTTTTCCCTCATTTCTCTGCCATTTTCACGCCCGAGCATCACAAGAATACACTTTTCCCTCACTCAACCAACTAGCTCCGCCGCTGCCGTCTGCTGCCCTTGTTGCACGACTCCGGTGAGTTTCATTTCTTCGTGTCTCTTTCCCAAGGATCTCGCTTAAGGCGGCCCTCACCGATTAGGGCGAGGCCGACCAGGCGGCCCTCGCCAATTTGGAGAGATGGAGGCGAGCAACGCGGTTGAAGTGGTGGCGAATTACGTCAATTGCGGAGGATAAAAGAAACAAAGGAGGAGAGAGCGAGAGCGAGAGCGATGATAATTGGGGGCTAGTGTTGGTTTGAATGACATGAGAAATGATTGGACATGGTTAAACCTACACGCGTACCTTAAACTAACTTATGAACAAGCGTCACCTAGAGGGCATTAGTAGATGGCTGTCGCTGAAATTCTAAATAATTCAAGCCTTATTTATAAATAAATAAAAAAGAAGAGAAAAAGACAGAGAGGTATTTGCACATTTAAAAGTTTGCAGCCATGGCAATTAGACAAAGCAGAAATTCACAAACCTTACCAAGTTGGCATTTTGACTTGTTCGAATGTTTCAAACCGCTCTTACCACCCTCACTCCAACCTGTGGATGATGGACGGATTGCAAGGGGGGGCATGCGCAATCTCTTAAAAGGAAAGCTCAAATGAAGAACAACGGGCTTTCTTTCTAGAGAGGTCTATTGGGATGCACTTTGTTAAAGTAAGTGCATCTACTTCTCACACCCCAAAATTTTGAGATTAAATTTTTTTCTTCTCGACCAAGGAGGAAATATTGAGGACTCTTCATTGCACTTCTACCTTAAGTAGCCCGCTTCTGGGTTTTTTCAATTAAGCCTTTTAAGGACTAGTCCAAGTCTTATCTCTTTCTTTTTTGGAAACGGTAGAAAGCGAAGGTGAGAAAGTGTTTGGAATTGAAAATATTTTACACATAAAAAAAAAAATGTGAATGAGATGACACGTTTGTCATTAAAAACAGCACCACTAAAACTCTTTAATATCTCATTTTGCGTCAAACACAAGGGCAGGTATGTCATTTTACTTCAAAAAAAATTTGTTGAGTATATTTTATAAA
>BCNH02000007.1:2118915-2133915 GCA_001662345.2 Metrosideros polymorpha var. glaberrima | reverse complement strand
AATATGAACCGTGCCCTATTTCACGGATAACCGAGTCAAGTCATGCGTGCATAAGGGGTCAGCTTACGTGCTAGGGAGAGTGCTTAATGCAATACCACGTTCCTCAAATACGTGATTATAGCATGTCCTTATATGCACATGATCTCCTTCTAAAGCTATGCATGACAATATTTCTGTTTCACAATTTCTGTTTTAGAATGATTTCTAGAACATGTTTGGAACAGAAATCTGTTTGGTAACACAATTTCATTATTCTATTTTCGGAACAAATTTTTGTTCCAGAAATCATTCTGAAACAGAATTCAGAAGTTAAAATTTTTAACTTTTTGATTTATGGAACAGAAATTAGAAATTTTCTCTCTCATCTCTCTCTTTTCACGACTCACTCTCTTCTTTCTCTCGACTCCCCGCTGTCGTCACCCATCGATTGCCAATGTCACCCGCCTGGCTGCCGCCTCCACCCGCCCTCTGACTGCCGTTGCTCACCATCTATTGACCGCCACTGGTCGCCACCGTTCATTGGCCGCCACCTTTGGTTGCCGCCATCATCTGCCATCCACTGATCTTCACCGTCCATCGCCGTCTGGTGTTATCAAAGAAATAGAAATTTTATGTTGTTGGAAATTTTGTGTCGTTATCAAACACATTTCTCTGCTTAGAAATTAATTTCTAGAACAGAAATAAAAAAATCAATTTCTTTCTAGAATTTGATTTTTAAAACAGAAATTTTGTCATGCGCACCTATCTAATTAAAGGTTTAGATTTTTAGGTCCAACATTCTCATAAATTAATACGAAATGACATGCAATTAAGGAGCTAAGCTTAGTCTCTAGTAACTTAATTACTAGGTGGGTTTTAAAATAAAGCTCATTGGGAATGCAAATTAGTAATGCAATGCCCACAAGAAAGAGATTAATGCTAAATGATGCGTGGTTAAGGAGCTAAGCTAGTCTCTAGTAAATCACTAGGTGGGTTTTTAATAAAGCTCATTGGGAATGCAAATTGGTAATGCATTGCCCACAAGCAATCTCCTCTTTTTCTAGGGCTTTTATCAATGAGTGTAGGAGATTATACTATTATTGAAAACCAATCATCAGGAGCACGAAAAGTCTACTTTTTACACGCGCAAATCCCAAAGATTATC
This sequence comes from Metrosideros polymorpha var. glaberrima, assembly GCA_001662345.2. Lineage (NCBI taxonomy): Eukaryota > Viridiplantae > Streptophyta > Magnoliopsida > Myrtales > Myrtaceae > Metrosideros > Metrosideros polymorpha. Next base: position 2,132,771 of record BCNH02000007.1, on the reverse strand, counting down.
TGACCCGTAGTTCATCGATCCCAGTCTTTGTAAGATTATCAGAGTATGGTCAGGGTCCTTGTCAAATATATTTAACAATTATTATTTTTTTCGAAGCATAAGTATATTTAATATATATAAAGCAGTGAGTTACAAAATCGAGGAACACTTGTTAACGAAGCCTTAAAGAAATTTGCTCGATCCAATCTTTAGTAAAAGAGAATAAATTTCTTTGGTATCGTGTCCAAAAAGAGTATGTTAACCCGGGTCCTAATAATATTTATTAAGTATTTCTGTGTCGAAAGGTATTTTTGAATTTTCAAAAATAAATGCTATTTGATTTTTTTCTTGCCAAATTTGTTCAGTGATTATTGAATAAATTATTTAAAATTTTTTTTCTTCTATCATAGATTAAGATACAAATTTTGTTAATGGATATCTCGTGGCATATAACATGTTCAGCCAAATCTCGTGACAAGTATTGAATCATTAAAGAATGAACTATTATATTTTTTTTTATCGCGCTATATTTGCTCTATTTTGCTTAATCAATATTATAATGTAAGAATACTTTTTATGGACTATTATTAGGTATACTGGTGGCGCAAAAGCAAAATTTTCCACCAATAGGATTAAGGCACTAGCACGTGAAAGTCTCCATTTAACATCTACTCATATAAAAACTACTTCACACTCCTAATATTTTACTAATAAAAACATTTTTCAGAATAATTGCTCATAATCCTTATAAATTGTGACACCGTTGTGCAACAGCTTCCGAACTTTGGGAAGTTGCAAATTACCCTACTAAACTTCGATTTTTATTGCAACCACTGATTTCCCCATTTGCATAACCGATAAATGATAGTTGGAAATGGACTAACCCACTTTTCTTGACCGAACTTATATATACTAAATCTCCTTAGCTTTATTAACCATACATCACACTCTGGTTTCTACTATTTCCTTAACCATGCTAATAATACGGTATAGCTTATTTTGATAAAAAAAAGAACGATTTAGTCTATTATCAACACTTCACCGTTAAGCAAAACGGAAAAAATATGATGAGAATCAAAATTCGAATCCTAATCCGGAACTTTTGAAAGTTGGAAATTGTTATGCCCGAGTAACTTGGCAAAATATGACGAGGCTCGAGCTTGCCTATGGCCAGTCTCCGAGGCTGGCGATCGGCGAAAAGAAGAAAAAGAAGGAAAATAAAAAATATATTTTTAAAAAATAAAAGTAATTTATTAAAAGGAGTGCATTTGGTTTTACAAAATAACAGAAAATATTTTTTAGTTTATTTTCAAGTTTTAGCAGAATATCGTAAAATATTGTCATTTTTTTGAAGATTAATTATGAAAAAATATTTTTAAAAAATGTAACATTTTTCGCGAAATAGAGAGACCGTTAATTTTCGATTTTTAGCAATCACACCTGCACATATATGTATGTATATATGTGTGTATATATATATAATATTTTCTGTTGGGGTTGTGCATTAATAAGCGTAAGACCACTCGTTTCGTAGGACCCAAAACATAGTTGCAACTCGTTAAATGATTTGATTTGATGCGAGAGAGAAGGGAAAAGGGCGGCACGTGTTTTCAGCCAGCACATTATGATTGCGTTTGCATTAAATACGAGAAGGATATAGGGGCAAAAGCGTGCTTAGGTGTGTGCGTAGGTGTCCCTCTTTTCTTGAAACTAGGTTTTTTTTTGGTTTTTATCTCGCTTTTTTTTTTTCCCCCTACAAAACAGGATTTTATTTCCATTAATATTCACATGCTTTCCCCCACCTTATAATCAAAATTACAAGACCAAGCACAAAATTTCCGGTCTAATTTCCAAAAAAATTCCACAAGTCTAATTCCAATTCTATTCCCATCTTTTTTTTTTATCTAAAAAATCATCGACTCTCGTTGTAATACCAAATTCACCCTACGTCCAAAAATCATAATTATTCTTTTCAAATCATCAATACTCTCACCTTCACATGAATAGCAATAGTTTTTCAATATTGATAATTTTGAATAAATTGATGGTGATTTTTGAACGTGAGGCAAAACTTGGACCATGACGAAAGTTTGTGATTTTTTAAGAAAAAAATTGAAACAAAATTGTCATCTGACCTAAAATAAAGATTTTTTTTTTCAGAAAATTAAGCCCAAAATTTCGTGGTTCTTGCACGATCAGCAGACACGTGGAACCTCATCCTCTCTCTCTACTCACATAGAATTTTTGTCTTACATTTTTTTTTTGTTCGAAGAATTTTGTCTTACTTGGCTCTCTTCCCTATCCATTCATCACAGCACACTTGCCCCTCGCTTTTCTGTTCTTTCTTTCACGACATATCTCCCTCAGATTAATTTTTTTAAATAAATATTCTGGTCGAGTCCATTGTTCCACGAATCTCTCTAACACCCCCCCGCCCCCTTCTCTCTCTCTCTCTCTCTCTCTCTCTCTATATATATATAGCGTCTGATCTTCAATGGGTTGGGTTAAAACGAACCATCTGCTGCTTCTGAGAGAAAATATTCAAACTTTGAGCATGGATTTGAGCGGAGCGAAGGCCACCGAGTCAAGATTCAAGAGGGTATGCGTGTTCTGTGGAAGCAGCACTGGGAAGAGGAACTGTTACAGAGACGCGGCTCTTGAGTTGGCCCAAGAGCTGGTAAATCAGCAAACTCGCATCTTTATGGTCACACAACTAGCTATTTCGTCGCTCCTTTTTTGGATTTTTTCTTTGGTTTTGGTATTTGTTTTGGTGAATGAATGTTTGTGGGCGAAATGCGAAGGTAGCAAGAAGGTTGGACCTTGTGTATGGAGGGGGAAGCATTGGGTTGATGGGTCTGGTCTCTCAAGCTGTTCACCGTGGAGGAGGAAACGTTCTTGGGTACGCTTTCAACATATTCGATGACCAGCTCTGTCTGAATCCCTCTTCTGGGTCTCAGATGTCGCCGTGTTTACAGTTCTCTGCCATTGTTGCTCTGATCAATTTCTGACCTTTCTTTTCTTTTTGGTTTTGGTGGGTTCTTTCACTTCTGTTGGGCAGGATAATCCCCAGAACTCTCATGTGCAAAGAGGTTTGAATGAACAGTTCTTTTTTTATGTCTCTTTTTTGTTCTTCTCATATTTATCTTTTGTAATGGAGTTTCACTATCTATTATTGGGTCTAATCTTAGAATGAGGCAGTGATTCCTTTGTTTTCCTTTTTCCTTTTGGCCTTCTCTTTTTCCGTTCTCTGCATTTGCTTACAGATAACAGGTGAAACTGTGGGAGAGGTGAGGCCAGTGGCTGACATGCACCAGAGGAAAGCAGAAATGGCTCGCCACTCCGATTGCTTCATTGCCCTACCAGGTCCTTATGTTTCCTTTCCCCCCTCTCTCTCTCTCTCTCTCTCTCTCTCTCTCTCTCTCTCTCTCTCGTGCTACATGTCGAAGGAAAAGAAAAGAGAAGGAAAGATGTTGCATATGGGTCTAGCATGAGTCCTTTTGCTGGTGGAAAGATTGATGGTCCGTCTCCTACCCTCAAGGTCCTGAGATTTTCCAGCTTTGTTTCTTCAGGTGGGTATGGGACTCTGGAGGAGTTATTGGAGGTCATAACTTGGGCTCAACTCGGCATTCATGACAAACCTGTAAGTTAAAGAAACTTGTATAGAAAAAGAGTTGCTCCGTTTTGTGGTCTCTTTCGAGCCATTTTTGCTTGAAAACCTAAGCTTCAGCCCCAAGGACAAACGTGCAGGTCGGGTTGCTGAACGTGGATGGGTACTACAACTACCTTCTCACGTTCATCGACAAGGCAGTGGATGATGGCTTCATCAAGCCATCTCAACGTCACATCATAGTCTCTGCACCGAACGCCAAGGAGCTCGTCCAGAAGCTGGAGGTGGGTGGGCATTTCTTCGATTAGTTTTTGGGTTTCTGTGAGTCAATCAGCAGAATAGAAAATCCAGGTCTCTTGAAAAAGAAACTGATTGCCGACCCTTTTGCGCCTTCTCCCAGGTTTGCTTAAAGTTGCTTTCTTGTATCGTATGTGACAGGAGTATGCGCCGGTTCATGATGGCGCCATTGCTAGGGCAAGGTGGGAGGTTGAGCTCGAGCTCGAGCAGCAGCAGCAGCAGCAGCAGCAACAGGTGGTAGTGTTGAATACCGCCACTCTGCAGACTGAAATCGCTCTCTGAGAAAGTATAGTGAAGAAAACGACTGTTTTTGGTGGGGCACTCTGCTAACTTTTTTCTCAGACTGATCTGATACATCATACACCAAGCTGATGATCTCTATGCCAACAATGCTAAGTTTGTTTTATGGTTAGGTGATTAGGCGATAAATGGCAAATAGGAGGAGGGAGAGAAGTGGGGTCCTTTTCTTTTGTAATTGGAAAGAGGACATAATGATAGTATTATTGTTTTTGGCCTCTCTCTCTAGTGTCCTCTCTTTTGTTGTAGTTTGATTTTTGCCTCGAACGATGTACAGACATTTTACGTAAGATGGAACAAGAAAAGCAAGGCTCCAAAACAAAAATTTGGGCAGCAGCAACTTAGAACAGCCAGCAGCTTTATTCTCTCTGCATTGATTCATCGCCACACAAAGCATGCATGCATGCCCTCTCTTTCTAATGGAGTCCCACCCTCTCTCTCCCTCCCTCCCTCCCTCCCTTTCTCTCTCTCTCTCTCTCTCTCTCTCTCTCGCTGTGATGGTGAGAGAGAGAGAGAGGGTCGTCCTCCTCCTGGTGGCTGATGAGCGGTCAGATAAAGTACTGCAGCGCAATATTTGCAGGGACAGATTATTTTTCTGGAGATGTAGCTGAAAATCTTGTGTTTCTCTCTCTCTCTCTCTCTTTGGTGGATGGTTTTCCTCTGCAGTTGTCTTTCTCACTAGCACGAATTAGCTTTTTCCAAGGGATCTATTTGGAGTAATTTTTGTTTTACCGTTGTTATTGAACTTTTATTTGATGTCTTTCTCTCACAGTTTGAATTGGTAGAATTATACGAATATTCGCATTTAAAGTTATTTACGATCGCTTGTCAAAACTTTATTTTTCGAGAAAATCACCTATCGTTTTCGTTTAATAGAAAAATAAGAACAAACCAACCCTCAAGAATTGTCGGTCAAAATAATAAAATCACTTCTAAAAAAATAAAATTGAGAAATTTTCAAAGTAAATTTCAAGTGATTGGGTTTTTTTTGGTCGAAAAAGTAATTTTTGAGTGATGACATTGCATATTTTCTTTAAAAACTGAATGTTCATCTAGATACCAAATCAAACACCCCCCTCTCTCGGGAGGTTAATTTTAATATGGGTATAATTTTAGCAAAATGCTAAAAGTATAAAAGAAAGTTATAGATAGACCTGGTTTTAATATCGATATAATAGTTGCGACTTTTTAAGCATCCACCTTTTTCATCATATGTGATAGTCCTCCTTATCCCACGCACAGTAATTATAGGAAAAATACAGGTTTGTGCTCTTCAAGATGACCTCAGAGGATGTGTAAGTGTGATAATTCGAATCAAAATTTTGAGTGAAGAGGATGAATATGCTTACCTCTTGAGCAAACTTTTGGAGTTAAAGCATAGAAAAAATTGTTTACCAAGTGGATTGTCAAACCTCATTTGAAAATATTAAATGCTTCCAACTATCTTTATTTATTTTTCTGGAGTTATTTATTTATTGGAAAGACTAAATCATGGGTTGTTAGGTCTACTAAAGACTAATTTTCTAAAATTGGCATACTGAGTGATAAAACATGTTCAACACGGTCTCGTAAAAGGCGACTAATATTCAACCACAGATAAAAAGTTTCGTACATCGCCTAATATAGAACTTTGGGAAAAATTGTCAAAAAAGTCCTAAACCTATTACACTTTTGCCGATTTAGTTCTAAACTTTTCAATTTTGCTAATTTCGTCTTAAACCTTTTATGATTTGCCAATTCAGTCCTAAACCTTTCAATTTTGCCGATTCAGGATTTGAGAACTGATTCGGCAAATCATAAAAAAGGTTTAGGACTGATTCGGCAAATCATAGAAAGGTTTAGAACCGAATAGATAAAATTGAAAGGTTTAGAACTGAATCAGCAAAAGAGCAATAGGTTTAGTACTGAATCGATAAAAGTGCAATAGGTTTAGAACTTTTTTTTACAATTTTTCCTAGAACTTTGTAAGCTAATATTAATTGATACTTATATTGTCACGCCATTATCATTTAGCACACGGGTTCAGTATACCTATTACTCATGATTTATCAAAAAAAATGTGCGAGAAAAAAATCACATGCACCGTTGGATGAGGTCGGCACGAGAGTGCATATTGTACGGCGTATGAATTGGGCTTACATACATTAAAACACATGCATGGCTCCTCCTCTTCATCTAAAAAGTTCAGATTTAAAGGAAAAGACCTATAAAGGCTCTTTTACTCCAACTGGTATTTATTCCTGAAGTGCAGTGTGCTGGATGTGGTGAGATTTGAAAATGGTCAGAGGAAGTAAAAAGTTTCATAATCGCTTCTCATTTCCTGAAATGAGCTGTTCCATTTTGCAGTTCTTCTCCGCCCCGGATCTTCAACTGTTCCTTCCTTTTGACCTTTCAAAATTAGGCAGGATCTTTAATCAGATGAAATTGACAGGCAACTGCTCTGTGAATTTGTGAACATCAGGATCAGTGAGCCCTTTTGTGCGATGTTTCCCTATTTCCACAAGCATCAAGAGACTGAAAGAAACTGCTTGATTGCCAAAACAGAACACCCCCCACCCAAAGCTTATCTACTTCATTAGGATAACGAGCGAAACGTCGCTTTGCATTTCGATTGTCGATCTTTCATTTCATACGTGCCGATGCTAGCTTCTCCAAACGCCTCAGTGCAAAGTGTCCGGCATGTTCGAGTCATGGCGACAGTTCCAGTCGCGACTTCGTTAAGTGCGAGCACGATCCGTAACCCCGAACCGAACCAATTCGTCAGTTTTTTTGCAGCTACTTAATGTATTAAAGATTAGGGAAAAAGCCATAGAAAAAACCTTAAACTTTGTTCATTGTGATATATTTACTCTAAATTATTTTTTGTGACATAAAAAACCCTAAACTTGTATCATTGTGACATATTTACTCAAATCATTTTTTTTGTGACATCAAAAACTCCAAACTTATACATGTGTGACATATTTACCCCAAAGTTTTTTTGTGACAATAAAAATCCTAAACTTTGTTTCTGCGACACTAATTTTTGGGGTAAATGTGTCACATGGATACAAGTTTGGAGTTTTTGATGTCACAAGAAAAAAGTTTTGGGTAAATATGTCACACTATACAAGTTTGGAGTAAATGTATCACATAAGTACAAGTTTGAGGTTTTTGATATCATAAAAAAAAATTGAAATAAATGTGTCACATTGTGCTTAGTTTAGGGTTTTTTTTTTTGTGGTTTTTACCCAAGACGCAGGAGTACACAGACTCGATATTGTACTACTGAGCATGGGGCATGGATGATTAATATTCTTTTTTGGGTGGTATTGTCTGTGCCTGGTCCAATCAAAGCCTATGAAGCAAATTGCCAAAGGTTGCCCCAACAAGTATGAGCATAAGACATAGACACTTCACTTCTTGTTGGGCAAATTTTGGGGGGGACCATTCTTTTCTTCCAATGAAGCTGCGGTTTCTGGTTGCCTTGCTGTGCTGGGTGTTTTTCAATTTGGTCATATCTGCCATATTTCTTTAGCTTTCGGCCGAGGGAAAGTTGCTGATTGTGAGGTTTTTCCTTGTAGGCCTCGAAGAAGACTAGTGCTTTCCAAAGGACAGAGGGTTGTGGCCTAGGTCAACAGGGAGTGATGGGCTTGTTCCTTAAATGAAGCATGGGGACCATGATAGTACACAAAGGGCATCATAAGGCAGGCAGCTGTTGTGAGAATATTCTTAGAGTTGAATTTATGGCATTCATGATTGTTGATGTTAGTGTGGTGTTGACTGCTGAGGAATTATTAGAGTTTTGAGTGAGATGAAGAATGCGTACAATCTCCCTTAATGAATTCCTTAACTTGGTGGGAAATAGACGAATCCCTACAAATTAAGTGTAATGAGTCTAGCTTGTCTGCGAAAAATTAAGGAATGACTCTTGTATGACCTCATTGATTTTTCGAAAGGTAAAAGTACCAAAAAAGTTTCAATTCAACCAATTTAGTTTTGACCTTTCACATTGGGTACTAATTCAGTCCATTCGGTTACTTTTGATTGAAATTCGCTGATGTGCAAGCCAACTTTCCTAAATGGCGTGGCCAACGCTAACGTGGACATTTTTAATAATTATAATTTATTAATAATTTTTTTTCTTTCTCTTTTTCCATCATTTTGCTTGGCAAAGGTTGTCGATGACTCGCCCAAGCCCTGGGGGAGGGCCTTCGTGGCCTCGTTCACAGCTGGCGAGGCTGCGATGGCCTTGGGCAAAGGCCTTGCCCGTGTCGCTGGCCAAAATGAAAGCAAAAAATAATCAAAGATAATTAAAAATTCACTTTTTAAAAAAAATATGAAAAATTATCTACGTTAGAGCCGACCGTTTCACATAAGATGGCCAGCATCTATATAAGCGGTTTTTGGACAAAATTGGCTAGATGAACTCAATTTGTACTAACGTGAAAATGTTTTAGGATTAAATTAATCTAATTGAAAGGTTTTATGATCGAATGGATTCCTAATGCAATAATATGTTTAGGATTTTTTTTTCACACTTTCCCCTTTTTCGAAGAATTGATTCTAGAAGAACGTGCCCAACATGGCAACAATACTGTACCATCCAAATCATGGTTGAAGGACACAACATCATAGACGAATTTATTAGGCATTTTATTTTGTGTAAATTGTGTATAATTGTTATTAGGGTTTTACTACATGTGTTTTTTTTTTAGTTAGTACCATTAAACATCCAAAATTGGTATACCCCAAACTAATCTTCAATCTCACAAAAAATCCCAAACTGATACTCCATGACACAATAATTTTCACCTCACAAACTAGTAATAATACTAACTCAAATTTCTCTTGGAGTAAAAATGTATCATGATGTACCAATCGAGGATTTTTAGTGGTTTAAACCATTTTTTAATAAATTATTTGAAGATGTGCTTGTATTTTAATTTGGTTGAATTGAATGAGTGTTTTTCGTTGTTTTTTTTTAATAATTAAAATATTAGTTTATTTTTGTGTGTGAATTTTCTCATTAGCCAACGCATCCATTGGCTTGGGAAGGGCTTGGCACGGCTGGAGCTCGTGTTGAGCCTAGTGCCTGGCCGTGCTAGCCTAGACACGTCGGGTGCCCTCTCCTAGTAGTGGTGCCCCTTCTTTGTTGGTGATGGCTTGGCAACGTCTCGATGAGGGTGGTCAGCTCTCATCTAGTCATCGGCAAGGGCCTGCTTGCCCTTGCATAGTGGTGGCACCGTTGCTCGCCATCCCCAAAAGAGGCCCCCTCATGTTGTGAGGGCTAGTCAATATTAGGGTGCTTTTGCAAGCTTGAGGATTCAAATAAACAAAACAAAGACGATAGCACTCGAGTGCACTAGTCATCTAAGTTTTGGGACCCCCTCGTGGAATTGTCCATGTCAAACTCGAAAGACGGCAATTCCCTATCAAACCACTGTTCACGACACCCCCATCACATTCTCCATTAACTGAAATCACTGTTCCTAGTCCACGGCGTATTCCGAATGAGCTCCGACCATGAAGTTCCCACAGACAGAAGCCACTGTTGGGAAGGGAACGTGAACCGACCCACTCACTGTTGCTTTTTCCCAGGGCAAAGTCAACCCAATGTGATGCTTGAACAGGGAATTCCTACACTTAAGCCCTGTGGAGTTTTAGCCTCAGGCAGAGAGAGGAATTGAGGAAGAAAGTGAGCAGGCAGAGAGCAAAGAGGAATGTAGCCAGTAGCTGTTGCTGAAGGGGGCAATCTGGCTGAGCTGCTCACAAGAGGCTCGTCATTGTCCTCCTGGCCTTCGGCTGTTTTCTCTTCCCTCTTCCTCAAGGAAAAACTCACGTCACTGAAATTTAGGCACACAAGGGGGGCGATGCCGATTGAGCGGCTGCTTTTGGAAAGGTGATTGACTAACTGCCTGGTCCATCTTGTCGCAGGTCCGAGCCTCGAGTCGGGTCTCTATCTGATTTAGGTAGTTCTCGAGTTTGATTGATTTTGAATACCATCTTCTCGGATGGAGATTGGGCTTGAGTCAGTTTAGTCTCAAATTGTCTTGGGTATATCAATTCGAGTTGCGTCGACAATTTCTATTTGAACTATTGGAATTTCGTCGGTCCATATGAAAGTTGGCCGGTTGGATTTCAATAATATTTGTTTATAGGTTAAGTTTGTTATGAAATACAACCATACAACCGGTGAAATTCGTGTTTGATTTATTGTCCATAGGCGTTAGATTTCTAAGATCATAAGCGACGGTGTTTATTTTTCAATAGTTAGCTTATCATATTAGAGCCCCCTAGTTCAAACATTCATCTTTATAAGAGTTTAGGAATATAAAATGTACATTTAATTTCTTGTAATTCCCCCCCTTTTTAATAAATCATCGAAAATGAGGGTTTTCTCCCATATGTTCAATATTAATTTGTTTGAGTTTACATTTACTTATTCCTGTTATCCCGATCGTCTTCATCCCGTGTGACCTTATTAAAAATTGTAACATAGCATTTCGCGACAATCTTTATGTAAATATGGTACTTTTATTTCCCAATACACATGGTTACTTATGAATAGCGGTCACATTCATTCATCGAGATAATGATTGCCACAAAGGTATGATTATATAAAATTTCCGAAATACAAAGGGAAAATAAGGACTTACATGTGAATTTTAATAGTTTATAGAGATATTATAATTACTAGGAACAGACATGCTGAGTGCAAAAAAACGAAAAAAAAATATATTAAACAATTGAAAAAATTTGTCTGTTAGGGAGAAAGAATGTAGACTTCTGTGAAGTAAGAAATATTCAACTTCCACACACAAAAGAAACTGTTGGGAAGTGAACGTGAACCGACCCACTCAGTGTTCCTATTCCCAAAACAAAGTCAACCCAGTGGGATGCTTGAACAGGGAATTCCTACACTTGAGCTTGTGGAGTTTTCTTAGGCTCAGACAGAGGAATCGAGGAAGAACATGAGCAGGTAGAGAACAGAAGGAATGTAGTCAGTGGCTGTTGCTGAAGAGGCAATTTGGCCTCACTGCTCAAGAAGGCTCGTCATTGTCTTTCTGGTCTTTTGGCGTTTCTCTTCCCTCTTGTTCAATGAAAGCTCACTCCACTGAAATATAGGCACACAAGTGGGTGATATCGACTGACTGCCCAGCCCATCTTGTCGTGTGTCCGAGTTTCGAATGGGTGACTCGAGTCCATATTTGGTTCGGGTAGCTTTCAAGTTTGATTGATTTTAAGTACTACCTTATCGGATGGAGATTGAGCTCGAGTCAGTTTAATCTCAAATTATCCCGGGTTTTGCTTTGTACTTATATATCAATTCGAGTTGCATCGATAGTTTCTATTAGACACGGAGTTTTGTTTAGTGCATATAAAAGTTGCCCGGTTCGGTTCAGATTGTTTGTGGTTAAAGGTTAGGTTCATTATGAGATATGTGAGATTTTGTGGGATAACTACTAATTGTTTTAAAAGCTTAAGCTGTTAGATGAATGTATGATTTAATATTTAATTACTCTAACACTCCCCCTTATGCATAGTCTGGTCTTTTTGCCTAGTACTAAGCGTGTACATATTTAATTTGGAGAGGCAAATGGGGCTCGGTAAGATTTGAAATCAAGACCTCATGCTCTGATACCATGTGAGATTTTGTGGGATTATTGCTAACAGTTCTAAAAGTTTAAGCTGTTAGATGAATGCATGGTTTAATATTAAATTACTTTAACAAGATACAACCAAATAAGCTCTGAGACTTGAATGTGATTTATTGTCCCTACTCTAGAGGTCCCTAGTTCAAACATACATCCTTACAAGAGTTTTAGGACAATAAGATATACATTTTATTTCTTGTAATATTCCCTTTTTGAATAAATCACAAAATTGAGGGTTCGCTCCCATATGTTCAATATTACTTTGCGTGAGTTTACAATTATTCTATACTTGTTATCTCGGTCCATCTGTTGTCCCGTGTTGCCTTGTTAAAAATGCAACATAGTATTTTGCGACAATCTTGATATTATTATGGCAGTTTTCTTTCCCACTAAGCATGGTAACTTATGAGCGCCAGTCACAACCCTTAATCGAGATAATGATGGCCACAAGATATATATTATACGGAATTTTTGAAATAAAAAGGAAAAAGAAGGAACTATATATAAATTTTATAGAGATATTATATATACTAGAGACGGAGCACACGCTATGCTTGCAAACAACGCAAATAAAAATTAAAAAATTAAAATTTTGGTCTGTTTATGGAGAAGAATGTAGATTATTGTGAAATATGAAATATTCAACTTCCAAAGATAAACGAAGACTTATGGATATGCTGGGTTGGGTCAAGTTCATAATGGGCGGCCCAATCTAATCCATTAGCCAGCGACTCCCCAGTTGCACGGGATGGATTTGTCCCAATCTCCATATTCATGTACCACACAATACAGCTTAATGTTCGAAGGATGATTACTTTCCGATATTTTCCTTTTGGAGCTTCTCTCGTTCCTTCTGTCGAGCATAACGATGGGAATCGATCTTTAATGAGTTCGAGTTTGCAATGCTACACGGTTCCACTTTCTTGATCCAAGAAGTGCGTTGTTGGAATTGGGTTGGAACGCCAAGTGGCTCTACATTCAGGGGATACCGCCATATTCGAACGCGAGAGAATGATCGTTTACATTAATAATGGCAAGATCACTTTATTGCACAATTGAGATACTTTAAGCATTTTGTTAGTTATGTATTAATGTTCGAATAAAAGTACTTATATGCACGTAATCCCTCTGGTCAATGAGGATAAATGCATAAAAAAGGGGACAAATTTTAGCTGACAGTTTTACTACAATTGGGCGGCGAACTCGCTTTGGGTAAAAATGTATTAGTAGCTTATCTACTATGGGAAGGTGATTTTATCCCTTATAACAAGAAAATCGATTCTTAAATCTTTTTCGTGCTTATGTCACGCCGAGGTGCTGTAAAAGTAAAAACTGTAACATTGGATTCAATCTATGTTTTTGGTTAGTTAACCTATTGGTTAACTATATTTTTGAAACATGGAGCTTCTCTCGTATCTTTATTGAGCATAATGGTGAAAATTGAGCTTTAATTAGTATAAATTTGCAATGCCACATAATTCAACTTTCTCGATTCGAGAAGTGTGTGGTTGGATCTAGGTTGGAGTGCCCAATGGTTCTAGATTCAGGGGTTACCATAATATCCAAACACGAGAGAAAGAACATGTTAGGGCTATTTTCAAACTTTAAATAAACTTTCTCGCGGAAGATAATAAGTAATAGTCCAACAATGATCAAATCAATGATGACAGGTGCAAATGTTCCTAATAAGTAGATGCTGCGAATAATGAACAGACGAAGACAATAATGAGAAGATGGAGAAGATAGCGTAGAAGTTTATAGAGGTTCGGCTTTATTCTCAAGACTATGTCCTCTTTCCAAAGTAACAACCTTAACACTGGCTGAATTCCACTATTAATATTCAAGTTAAGCTACGATTAGCACGTACGGCTCCTATCAATTGATGGATCATACTATTAGGACACAAGTACTGCTATTATCCATGTGCACTTTCTTATAACTTGAATACAAAGTAACAAGAATACTACATAGAGAATTTGCGGACGGACAAATGTACAATATTATGAGAGAGAGAGAGAGAGAGAGAGAGAGAGAGAGAG
>BCNH02000007.1:2090134-2118908 GCA_001662345.2 Metrosideros polymorpha var. glaberrima | reverse complement strand
GTTGGAGAGAGAGAGAGAGAGAGAGAGAGAGAGAGAGAGAGAGAGAGAGACCAATGTAGCTAGTATTTCTGTATTTTTCCATCCAACCCTTTTGAGCTTCACTGATCTTTTTTGTACAAACATCTTCAATCCATTCGTTGGAGAGAGAGAGAGAGAGAGAGAGAGAGAGAGAGCGAGAGAGCAATGTAGCTAGTATTTCTGTATTTTTCCATCCAACCCTTTTGAGCTTCACTGATCTTTTTTGTACAAACATCTTCAATCCATTCGTTGGAGACTCTTTTGGGCAAGGAGACATTGGGGTTTGATTGAAGCAGTTGCCAAGGTTAGAATTGCCCATATAATAAGTTCCAGTTGCAATTGCAAGGTTTTCCCAAAATGGAGTCTACTGATCTTGTCACATCCACTATTGCTCAGACAATTTGCCAACTATTCTTTAACATTTTCTGGTACTGCTGTAGTGGTTTCCTCAGCTTATTAACGGCTATAGTCTTTTTTGACAAAAGGTCATCTTTAGGCAATACGTTCGCCGGTATCTCTCAATATTCGATATCTACATGATACAAAGCTCTTTATCGCTCGATATTATCACGTGCACATAATAGTCTGTTGATGTTGTCCGCGGTTGAATTATGAGAAATAACTTGCGGTCAATCGTCCAACCATCCTTCTAAGTATGTCAACTTTCAAAGACTTTAAGTTGATGAAAAACTGATTATGGTACCTCAAAGTTTTCATGAAATCCTCATCATACTAGACTTGTTCACCTCTTGTTGATATCTTCATCAGTCTTCACTAAACTCTTGAAGATCGTTGATATCATTACAGTCTTTCTTAAGGTTTACCATGACCATATGCACTTATCATAAAGATATTAGTACCAAGGATAGTTTCGGTTTCAAAATTCCATAGGGATATTTCCCAATAGAACATTTATACCAACACTGACAAGATCATTTTATTGCGTAGTGCATATATTTTAAGCATTCCATTAGTTATGTATCAATATTCGTATAAAAATACTTATATGCATGAAATCCTAGGTTCAATTGGGGTAAATGCATAAAAAAGGACAAATTTTAGCTGATGGTGCTGCTATAGTTGGGTGGCGAACTCTCTTTGGGTAAAAATGCATCATTAGCTTATCTACCATGGGAAGGTGATTTTAGCCATTATAAATAAAAAAATAGTTATTGAGTCCCTTTTAGGCTTATGTCGCGTTGAGGTATTGTAAAAGAAAAAAAATTCCAAAATCTGATTCAATTTACTGTAATCGGTTAGTCAACTATATTTTAAAACACGTGAAAAAATATAGCTTATCAAATTATATGTCGAGCCATGAAAAAGATTCAGCTAAAGTTAAAACAAACGCACTAGCCAATTTAAATTAAGAAGAATGTAGAGTTACTCTTGATATAGAAGTAAAAGCAGAACGTATAGGATGGTATTGTAAAAATGTATGAGTTTTTTTAAATATGTGGGCTACATTAATTGATATTGTAATTTATCTTTATATGAGATTAATCTAATAATGTTAGATATAAATATTCTTAATTAATCTAATATGGGACTGGCTTGTGTGGGCCGAGTTGAGCCTAGCCCTTAATGAGAGGGTCTGACTGAAAACTCTATAAACAGTGCTCAAGTCCTTCCTTTAACCCTAATGCACAGATATCCTCACATAAGGAACAGATGCAGATATCTGACGTGAGGAGTAGTCTTATTGAGCTAGCGATCAAGAGGGTAATAGAGGAGAAGAACTTGGGATTATCGCTATTTTGCATCAAGAACGACGGATTTCTAATTAAGTGTGTTAATTCATTTTCCTTAATTATTATGTTCTAAAATCTTGCTATTGAGATTTTAGATGTCGTTTTTTGACTTCTAACATGTGGTATCAGAGCCTCCATAGACTAGAACTCGAACATTCGAATTTGCCTTGTTTTCAGAATTTTTCTAAGGCAAAATTTAATTTTGATCACATATTTGGATTTTTCTCGATGAGATGAAGAAAACCATGGGTAGCGCATCTCCAGAGACCATCGCACGTGTGACCACGAGCCGTTGCAGCGTCGGGCATGTGACGGCCATGCACGAGGAAGCCTAGCACGCGTGCATTGAACGCGTGGCTGACGTCATCGACCTAGATCCGCGACCTAACCTAACCTGGTTGACTATCCGATCGAACCATGTTGACCGTTGACCCGACCCGATCTGTTGAATCGACCCACTGACCATTCGGTCGGACCGGGTGAACCGGGTTTACGGTCGAACTGGAAAACCGATTAGACCGATTGAGCCGTCTTCAAATCGAGCCTAGGTGCCTAGGCGCGTGTGTGCTTGGATTGGAGCGTGGTCGGCGGCGTTGGACTCGTAATGAAGTTCTCTACAAGGTGGTATGTATATTTTACATATTTGAGTTTTTTTATGAATGTGAAAATACATAAAGAACGTTGTGTACGGTGTCTTTTTACATTTTTTCCCGTATTTCTCTATGCTTTTGAAAGTACAGGTGCAAGCTCATATGTATATGATCACATACAGAATGTGTAAAATGTAGTTCATTGATAGCGTGTATATGGTTTAATATGTATCGATGTATGGAATAATGTAATTAGCATGGCATGTGATTTTAGTGTTTAATAGCCCCTATTTTCAAGACTAAAATTGCATGTATATAGTAAATGTCCAATATAAAGTTTATATATCCCTGGTGTGAGAGATTTTCAAAGATTCAATTGGGTTGTGACCGCCAAAGTGACACACTTGATTGGGTTTGAGAATATCGATATCATATTGTGGTGAGATGTCTCTTGTTCCAATACATGATCATACTTCTAAAGGAGGTGATTGTGTATTGGTTTGTGGAGGGCGAGGAGTGATTGATCCTAGTGATTCATACATCTAAAGGTGATGAATTCACAAAGATTGGAATATATTCTCATAACTGCTGTCATGTAGAGAGTATACAACTGCATGTCATATTTTTTGTCCAAAGGTGATTATATGATGATGTGTGTAACTCTCATGATAAATACTCACATTATGCTAATTATATACATTGTTTATCTGTTTTATTCACTTTCTCTGTGAACGACAACTCTATTATAATTGAGGTTCTTATTGGTTTAAACTTTAAAATATGGAAAGATGATTTTCTGTTTAGAATTGAGCTAACAAATGTTCATATTGCTCTTACTAAGGATAAGCTGGTAAATTTTATTGCTGATAATACAGATTTTGAGAAAGCACACTGTGCAGCTCTGGAAAAAAGCAATTGGGTTTGCTTTTCATCTATAAAGCAATCCATATAGGTCCACTTGAAAAGTGGTTTGTTAGTTGACTGCATTGCTAAACATATGATGGTAGGCTTGGAAATTTGAAATTATATCTTGTTTAATGCTAAGTTGGGACACATCTGCAAGGACTCTTCAACATAAGGTATGATGTATTTAGTGATGTTGGGGATTACGTTCTAAGGATGGTAAGGCATTTTTTCTGTATGCCTCTAATTCCAGTAACAAAAAGGGTATGAAGTCCAAAAATCGTACTCATAAAAGAACTCATGAAACCACTGGTTACTCTAACAGTTTAGGTCATAAGAAAGCATCCTTTAAAAGGATAGTAACCGCTGCTTCTTTTGTCAGAAGAAAAGTCACATAAAGAAAGATTGCGATAAATCTTAAAACTTGGTTGTCCAAGTGTGAGCATGTAGGTAATTATTTTTTGGCATTGATTTATGTGACAGTCTGAATTCTCGCTACCCTTACCAAACGCGGAGAATAACATTTGAGGAGAATAATCGAGGTTATCTACTCGACTATGGTCGAATGTGATATTTTAGGAGTCCGATGGGAATCTTGATGAGGTCTTGGTTTCTATAAGATTTATGATTATGCTATATGATATAAATGTCTTTATGTCAACATGCAGAAACTGTGTCCATTTATTTTTTTTCCTTATGGAAGGCTAATGACGGCAATCTAAGAAGAGAGGCCAAAATTATTTCCTCATTCCCTTCTTGCATGTGGCCAAATTGCTTCCATCACCACCCCACTTCAGATTTGATTTTTTTCCTTTTCATTTTGTGCTGCCGTGCAAAGAACAATTTAACCAAGTGTCAATTTAGTTTTGACAATCATAAGTTTTCCATGTAGATTTTGTGATAACAATTTCAAAAATAAGAGCAACCATTTCCCTCCCCCTCTTTCCCATGTTGTGCAACCGAACCAGATTTTTCCCCATGATTGCTTCACCCATCAAAATTCTTCTTGCTCGTGTTATTAAACTAACAAGCAGAATTTTTTTAACAAATGGCACAAGATTCCTAGGAATTTTCATTTCCCATGTGCAAGCAATGATGAAGTCCAAGTTAAGAAGCAAAATTCAGTCACTTCACCCTTCTTCTTCTTCCTCTCGGTCTCTCTCTCTCTCTCTCTTCGCCCCTCCCTCTCATTTCAGCCGAGCACCATCCATTTCCTCTCAAGAAAATATTTTGCATTTTCCTTGATCTCAACCTGTTTTTGAGTGTTCTCTCACTAGGCAAGTGAAATTTCTTGGTTCTAATCTATGAGATCTTCTCGTTTCTTGGAGTAGAGATGGAAGTGAAGGATTCTAATGCTGCATGCTGCTGTCTCTCTATTTTGTTTTTGGTGTGCTGATCACGAAATCTCTGCTGTATGTTGCTGTTTTGACTCTTTAGGGATGGTTTTAAGTGGAAAAATGGTTTTCTACACCTCAACTTGTGTCCTATACCGAGATGGGTAGTGGCATGCGTAAATTGTAGTCTTAGGAACCGAGGGACTTACTGATGCTTAGGTGAAATTGTTGGAAGTGCTTGATGCCATGTTTCTCACATTCTGCATGCTGCGTTTTATGGCTGTATAGTATGGAAAACATGCTGAAATTTTCTGTTATGGGTGGTGGCATGTCAAATTAAGTTGCACATGGTAATACTCTCATTGGAAATGGAAAGCTTTGAGCTATAAGTTGTTGCTGGTGCTGAAATACTGTAGAACCGTGAATTTTAGGGTGCTGGTGTAAGTAATACATGCTGCGTTTGATGAAAATCGCAGAAAACTTATTGTTATGTATTGTGAGTGCTATTTCGAACATGTTATTGCAAAAATGTGTGCTATAGATGACCGACCAGCATTATTTACATTGACAATTTTATTAGAAGCTAGCACGATAGACTAAAATTAATATTTGGAAGTTGAACTTTGTATTGCCCTTGTGACTTAGGAAAAGAAGCTGAAATTTCAATTGTTCACGTTGATATTTTACAAAAAAAAAAAACGTGACTGAAATTGATGATATATATTTTTTGGCTATGCTTGTTGTCATTTGCTGGCTTGATTCTGTGTGATGTTGTTTGATGTTATGGAAATAGAAATGCATGCTGATATAGGTTGCATCAATGAGGAAGAATGGCATCAGAAATTGTGCTGCATTTCAAGAACTTAAATGCATGCGACTGTGTGAAAAGAAGTTATAATAAATGGTGTCCCATTCAGGATGTTTTGATGATGCCCCAGGGGAGTCGGGATGCCCAAGTGGATAAGTCTTGGATGCCTCAATTGCTAATTGAGATGCCTTGGAGGGAGATGCCCAAGTGAGTAAGTCTTGGAAGTCCAATTTGGAAATTGGAAGTGAATGGTGCGGGCCAATAACAAACGGCGAATACTGCACATGAGAATTTGGGAAGTACTACCATGACATAATAACAAGGCTAATAAGTCTTGTGCAATCGTGCATGAGCATTGTATGATATGCAAGTTTTATACATACAATGGTCGATGATTTCATAATGATTAGTTGCTAAAACTGAATGTATCCACCGGAGTACTTAATGATTTGAATTTGTGTGACTGGTGAGCTGTTTTGAATTAGGAATGAATTACGGTTTCTTAGCTTGACTCCTATACTCTTGTCGAGAAATGAGTAGACCTTATAAAGTAGAACCTTGTTATTTCATTTGCTAGCAATGCTCACTGTTGAATTTTTCAGATTCTTGAGATGGACGTACCACCACTTGCACGTTACGGAGCGCCTGTTTATTTTGAAAGCACACTTGAAGATGTTTCCCTTCCTGGTTCCTCTTTGTCTTATACCCGTTGGACTTTTGTGCTGTGGATTAATGTTGGACGTATGTCGTTGGTGCCATATCGTTTTATTGCTTGGTATGTGAATCATAATGGTCAGCGCTTGGGTCCTTTACGCTTCATGGATGACCCGAGCAGCGAGGAGAGTGACCTGGTGGAGGCGGACAATGATGGTGGTGCGGACGTGTAGATGGCGTGCCTATCGATGCATATATATAGTTCTGTGTGTATGTGTAGACGTCTATGTGTCTAGGTGTCTATGCTTTTGGGCTATGGTGTACTGGTTTGGGTGTAGAGGTGATAGGTTTGATTTCTTTTTGGCCCTTCCTCTCAGAAGTGAGTAGAACCGGTTATGGAAATGGAAAATTAGTACCGTTAGTTTAGTCCTATGCGCCCTCTTTTGCTGTGCAAAGTGGATGTATGTATAGGACTTATGTGCAATGATGTGTTAACCTAATGGAACAAATGAGTACCTTTGTCTACGTCTATGTGCTTGAGTGTTAATGTTCCTCTTTGCTCTTAAATTACATTCAGAGACATTATAGAAAGAGTATGACAAAAAAAAAATCAAGGTAAGCCGCATTTTAGTGCGTGCAATGTAAGAGGACCACCCTAGTCTTTAACTTATCCTTGTGACCGAGTTGGACCGTTCTCCCCTTATCCTTGATCTTGCTTCCGTCGGCATTATAAGAGAAACAAAATAAAACCTATGTATGTCGTGCATTAGTATGTGGCGTGCTTAGAGCGTCACAGTTTATGAATCCAACCTATCAGAAGCCATATTCAGTTCTTGGTGGCTAGATAACGGTGCAACTAATAATGTTGCATTTACCATAAATGGATTCATAAACCGTAGGAAGCCGAATAAGAATGAATCAAAGCTCACCATAGGAAACAACGATAAAGCTGACGTTGAGTTCGTGGGAAATGTCATTTTAATTCTAAATCCTAATTTTAATTTGATGTTAAGAAACACATTTTATGTACTTTCCTTTAGACGGAATTTAGTTTCCGTATTATATTTGAACATGTGTGGCTACGCTTTTAAAATAAGAAATAATAGTATTTTTTTAATACAAAATAAGGTTTGGTGCTACAATATGCTCCCAATAATATATATGTCGCTTATACGGCTGAAAATGTTGTTTCCTAAAGATTTTTCCTAAGCAACAGTCTTATGCATTGTGACATAAACGTTTTGGTCACATCTCAAGGGAAAGAGTGGAAATGCTGACATCCTACGTGCTTTTAAAAGTGACCTAGAGGCTTGTGTAAACTGTTCTAGATGTAAGATGACTAAGATAAAGAAGAAAACTACAGTTTGTTGTTCTGATCTGTTGAAAGTGGTTCACACCAATATAAATGGACCCTATAGGCAACAATGTGATAAAATAATTTATTTTTTCTACCTATTATAATAATTTTTTATTGACGACTATTTTATCACATTTATTGATGACTATTTCTATTATGGTTACCTGTACTTGATTAAGGAAAAATCTGAGTTTCTTGACATGTTCAAGATTTTTTTTTTCAAATAGAAATCGAGATACAATTGGGAAAAATCATAAACGTTGTCAGATTTGATTGTGGTGGTGAATATTATGACAGGTATGGCAATGCTGGATAGCTTAAGGGTCGTTTGCCAAATACTTGAAGGATTTTGGAATAGTAGCTTAATTTACTATGGTTGGAATTCCTGAATAAAATGGTGTGGTCGAAAGGCGCAATCGCACCCTTCTGGATATAATGATGAGTATGATTTGTAGGACTAATTTATTTGATTTTTTTGTGGGGTAAAGTTTTGAAAATTGCGTTTTACATTCTAAATCGCGTTTCTACCAAAGCGGTTCCACTGATTTTTTTTTTTTTATAGTTATAGATTGGACGTAAACCTAGCATGTATTATATAAAGTTTTAGGGATGTCCTGTAGAATTTAGGTTATATAATCCAACATTAAATAAGTTGGACTACGGAACCAATTAGTGTTACTTCGTATTTTACATAGATCATTTGAAGGGGTATCGGTTTTATAACCCTAATGGAGACATAAGAATTGTGAAATCACAGACAGTAAAGTTTTTGGAGTTTGATATGTTTGAAAAGGGTAGCTGCTAACAGATTATTGAATATAATAGTATGGTGGGGATTACTGTATTGTTTTCTTTGCCTATACAGATGATTGTGGAGCCTCCCACGCCTTAGACTAAACCTGTTGAGGATCAGGAGACTGTTGTTGAGGCAGCTCCTGATGAAGTTCTTCAAGCCTCTCAAGTGCAGGATGAGGTTAATGTAACTTCACTAAGGATTTCAATTAGATAGAGACGATCAGTTATACCATCGGACTATATAGTCTATTTGGGAGAGCGTGGCTACGATATCGGTTACGTGTAGTTGATCCAGTGACTTATACGGATGCTGTTTCTTATCCTCAATTAGATTTTGTGGTTGGATGTGATGAAATGCGAGATGTAATCTATGAAAAATAATGATGTTTGGGAGCTTATTAAATTGCTTGAAGGACATAAGCCCATTAGTTACAAATGGGTGTATAAGATTAAAATGGTCTCTAAATGAAAGATGGAGAAGTTTAAAGCCAAACTGGTAGCTAAGAGTTTCACTTAGAAAGAAGGAATAGACTATAAAACAAAATTTTTCTAGTCTATTATAAATATTGTTTCAAAGTGATTATGACATTAATAGCTCATTTTGATATGTAGTTGTGCCATATGGATGATTAAAATTGCCTTTCTAAATGGAGACTTTTATAAGGAAGTCTATATAGTATAACCCGAAAGTTTTGCAGCTGATGATTTAGGTAAATTTGTGCATAGACTGAAAAGTCTACTTGTGGCCTTAAGCAAGTTTCTCAATAATGGTACTTGAAGTTTTATAGTGTTGCCTCCTCATTTGATTTTGTTAGAGAACAAAGTAAATAAGTGTATATACTTCAAGGTCAATAGGAGAAAATTTATTTTTTTGTACTTTGTTGGCGAAAATTTTTGACATGAAGGACCTTGGTGAGACGTCTTTTGTCTTTGGTATTGAGATCCATAGAGATCGTTCTCACCATGTATTGGATTTGTCTTAGAGGACATATATTGGCCATATTTTGGCAAGATTCAGTATGCAGTATTGCAAGTCAGGAATTCCTCATGTCATTTAGGGTGATTAACCGGGTCTATCACAATGTCCTCATCTAGAAATTAAGAAAACTCAAATAAATGATGTACTTTATGCTAGTGTACTTGCAACTATAATGTATTCAAAAGTTTGTACTAAGACTAGACATTGCTTTTTGTAATGGGACTTTTAGGCAAATGTCAGTCAAATCCAAGACATGATCACTGGGTTACTGTCAAGAAGGTCTTAAGGTATTTAAAGAAAAAAGATTTTACTCTGATTTAGAAACATGTTTAGGACCTTAGTTAGTAGGGTATTCAAATTCAGACTTTACTAGCTGTCCGGATAACATGAGGTAACAACAATATATATCTTTATGTTAGTAGGTAGTGCAGTTTAAAGGAAAAGTGAGAAATAGAAATCAATATCATCTTCTACCATACAAGTAGAGTTATTAGGGGTGTACAACCAGACCGGGTTCACTCGATTCCCGAATCGACCCACCCGAAAAATCGGTCCGGGAACCGATTCTCGTATGAACCGCCGGTTCAGGAACCGGTTCCAAATTTCAAGAACCGGTTTGAACTGGTCCGATTCCCGGATTAGGCCCACCCGGACTGGTTCATAGAACCGGTTTTAAGTACTCTTAAGAAAAAAAAACCCTACCTCTTCTGAGTCTCTACCTCACTCAACTGTCCCTCTCTCTCTCTCTACGCAGTCGCACGCCTCCTTGCCACTCGCCAGGGTCTCCTCGCCGCCTCTGTTGCAATACCGCTGTCACCAATCACTACGATTGGCCACCCGAGGCTCCTTTATAGTGCCTCGTCTCCTTGCCGCCTTCGTGAGTAATCAGGCTCCCGTACGATCGGCCTCTCTCTGCTCGAGGAAGAAGTGCGGCGTCATCTTAATCTGCCGAGTGAGTTCATCAACCTGAAAATCTCGTTCTTGTTGCTTTCAGTAACTGTGATTTTTGCTCGCGCCCTTGATTTTGCTGTCGATCTTGTTGAATCGGGTTCGCTTCCTTCACCTGGTAATGGTTTTGGATTACTTGCGCGATTGTGTATTTGAGTTTCCTCGACCATCCTATGGCGATTTGTAGTTGAAGCAATCACTCGGTCTTAGCTTGGATTGGCTTACTTCGGTGTGTTTGCGGTGTTTACAATGTGAAGGTCAATGTCGAGTGGACATAGTTTAATCTTTAGGCACATAGGTGCGATAAGCTTTTTAAGATTGATTGCCGCAGCTGATGATGCACGCTTGTTGTCGCAGACTGTAGCATCACTAAGGAGCGAAGAGTACCAGCAACTGTTCAGACTTCCACTTGAGGAAGTAAGTGGCTAGAAGTTTTCATGCTAGTCATTTTTAGATTCGCAATGTGTTCTAATCACCTATCCGTCTGTCTCGCATCCTTGTAGAGGTTCTTTCATTGTTCTGTTTGTCGATAATTGCTTAAGAATTTGATTGGGGTTTTTCATCTTCTTCAAATGGGGAAAAAAATAAAAAATGAAAGGAAAGGGACACCCTGCTGGGGCATGTTGCTTAACTTCTAATCAAGTGCTATCACTACTAGTGCACCATTTTATCATGGGGATTTTCTTTTGTACGAAAGTTTTGCCTATATGCCTGCTTTGACATTCCTTGCTTACTTAAATTATTGTGTGTAAGTTCTGGAGCTTGTATTATGTGCTGCAATGAAATTGAAAAATTATGAAGCTACTGAGCAAGTCAATATATTCATGTTGATAAGATGTGCATCTTCTTTTGTACTGATTTTGTTCTTATGCTTCTCTATAAGTTATGCACGTGATGGTTATCTGATTCTTCAATTTTGATATGCTTTGTGATTAGTGCTGCTTCTTTATCTTATGAAGTAGCTTACTACTCACATTTTCAATCTAGGGTTTGTTTGGTCCTTGATATTTTTAATTCTTTCCATTGACATTTTTGAATTAAACTAGAAAATTCTTGCAAAGCTGTTATGTGCATGCCAGGAGAATATACTAATCCAGGTATGACTACCTCTTATCTACAGGGCCTCCCTCGAGATGAGTTCTAGTTCTTCTCATCTATTTTCCTATGATAATGGCATTAGTTAATTGATAGTCCTGATTTTATGTTTGGCATGAATTCTGTTGATGTTGTTTTATCTGTACTCACTTATTAATTTTTCTTTCCTCATTTCATTTACTTTTGATATGTTGGTGACTCGGCGTTTGTGACATGCATCCTCATCATGAGCTTCTTGTTGTGAGTTTAGTGGAATCTTGACATTGTTGTATAATTTGTTTTCAGTTGATGGATCAAGACAAAGACATTTCAATGGAAGTGGATGGAAATAATGAAACGAGTCCACTCATGGAATTGCCATTCCATAGAACTGATGAAGTGGAATCCGCAAACTTGAGTGCGAAAAACAAGGCAAGGGTGGTTGGATCCCTTCCTCTGACTGGTAAAAAAAAGCAAGTTAATTATTCAGAGATGTGGGATCATTTTTTGAAAGTCGTGAATAAGGAGACACTAAAAGAAGATAAGGTAAAGTGTTCTCACTGTGGGATTGAGTATGACTATTGTGTTGATCATGGAATGTCTACTATGTGGAAGCACTTGAAAAGGTGCAAAAAGTATTCTTGTGTAGATAAGAAGCAAATGTTGTTTGCATCACGTAACACAGACTCGTCTGGTGATAGGAGAAAATACTGGTAGTGGTAGTGTCTTAACGACGTGGAAGTTTGATCAAGAACGTTGTAGGCACATGCTTGCTCGGATGATAATTATTGATGAACAACCTTTTTCCATGGTGGAGCGTGTCGATTTTCTTGACTTTGTTACTGAATTACAACCTCTCTTCCAACATCTATCATGATTTACGGTGGCTAGAGATTGTATTAAGTTGTATTTGAGTGAAAAAAATTGTTTGAAGGCTTATTTTAGTAAGCTTAAATTTAGAGTTGCACTCACGACTTATATGTGGAGTTCCAATCAAAACTTGAACTATTTATGTCTTACTGCACATTTTATTGATGAAAACTGGAGGTTGCATAAAAGAATTATCAATTTTGTAGTGATGCATAGTCACAATGGTAGGGAGATTGGGAAAATGGTGGAGAAATGCATTAACAAGTGGGAGATTGAAAGAAAGGTGTCAACAATAACCGTGGATAATGCTAGTTCTAATGATGTGGCTGTTGGTTATTTGAAGGAAAAATATTCAAGAGAAGGGTTTTTGGTCTTGAATGGCGATGTTTTACATATAAGGTGCACTGCTTATATCTTAAATTTGATTGTAAGAGATGGATTGAATGAGGTAGGTGATTCTATTGCATGTATTCGAAATGCAGTTAGGTATGTAAGTTCTCCCATGAGGGCTCAAGCATTTCAATTTTGTATTGACACTGTGAGGATCACATATAAGGGTTCGGTTTGACTTGATGTAGCCACTAGGTGGAACTCCACTTATCTAATGTTAGACACCGCCATAAAGTTAAAAAAAGCTTTTGAAAGGATGGAAGAAGATGATGCATCTTTCCTAAGGGAGCTTGACAATGATTCTCTTGGAAATGAAGATTGGGAAAATGCCATCATTCTTTCTAAATTTCTAAAAACGGTTTTATGATGCAACCAATCGGATGTCGGGGAGTTCATATGTTACTTCAAATAGTTATTTTGAGGGGATAACTTATTTGTTTAAATATTTGAATGATGTGGTGAATGCTTTGGACCCTAAGCTTCAAGCTATGGACAAAAAAAATGAAAAAGAAGTTTGATAAGTATTATGGCAGTTTGGATAAGGTAAATTTGATGGTGTTGATTGCGGTTGCGTTGGATCCTACAAAGAAGTTGACTTATGTGAAGTTCTGTTATGGACAAATTTATGATGATGAAGCAAAAATTGATGAGATGCATGATAATGTGAAGCTTGCCTTGGAGCGTTTGTTTGAGTTTTATGAGTAATCTTTTGCTGATTCTTCTCGTAAAGGAAATTTTGGTAGTTCAAGTGTGATTACTGGTAGTAGTGGTTTCATTTTCAATGTTGATGACAATGAAGGTAAGACTGAGGATGAGGATGCGGATGACATCGAAGCTTGGTGAAAAATCTTCCTTCACGCAAAGAAAAAAGTGTTTGATGAAAAAAAATCTGAGCTTGATCGGTATCTTGAAGCTGATAGTGAAGATGTCCTTGATATTGAGATTTTGATGTGGTAGAAGAGTACTGGGTCAAAATATAAAATCTTATATTTGATGGCTCGGGATGTTCTGTCTATTCCCATGACTACCGTGGCTTCAGAGTCGACTTTTAGTGCATTGGGCTGTGTGCTTGACAACTTTCGAAGTTTTTTGACTCCTAGAGTGGTGGAAAGTTTAATTTGCACTCAAGATTGGTTGAGAGCCGTTCGCATGCCAATTAGCGTTGAAGAGTGCATTGAGAATGCGGAAAAATTTGAGGAGGGTAAGTTGTGTATATTTCTTTTTATCTTGTAATTCCTTCGCATATCTATATTAAGTGAATGCTTTATTTAATCTCTTCTTTAGTTTTTAGATTTCGATTGTCTTACCGAGGACATTATCATTGACAAATAGACATCCTTTTGTCGAAACTACGGTTTTGTGGTGAGTAAATGGATTTCATTAATCGGTACTTTTGCATTTCTCTTTAGAGCATGGTTTCTTGTTGATTTTACTTCATGTATGAATTTTAGGTCTTTGGGCATAGGCATGTGATTGCGAGTGGAATGGATCGTGGAAATAGTAAGAAGATAGGGCCGAACTTGAAATGTAGTGTCACATTTTGGGAAATCAGGCTTTGCTTATTAATATCTATTTGAAATTTGTTATTAGCCGAATCATATGGATTTGTAATGTCAATTTGCCTTTGGAAATTCTTTTTTCTTTGCTAGCTATTTGGAACTTAGAATGTAGTGCCACATTTTGGTTATGTATTGATCATGAAGCTTAAAAGCACGAGCGGAAGAATTAAGTGATGACTTTAAATCTTTATGTGATTTTCATTACATTAATGTATGTTCACACCACAAGTTCGGTTGCCATTCTCTAAAGGAACAAAAGAAAAACAATGTAGACCCTGTTTACCCTGTTCCTAGACCAGAAAAACAGGGTCGGGTCTAAAATAGGGTCTAGGAAAATAGGGTCGGTCCCCGATCCCAAAAAATGGAAATCGATTATAAAAGGGTCGGGAACAGGTTCCGCGTCTAGGACCGGCCCACCCGGACCATGCTCACCCCTAGAGTTTATAGTATGCTTTGGCTTCTACTCAGGTTATTTGGCTCTGCAATCATATTAAGGAGTTAATTGTATTTTACCTTGTGAATAGACCCATATAGTTGTATTGTGATAATAACTTTGCGGTGTTGTTTATTAACAACAACAGAGATCACAAAGGGTTTAAGCGTCAAGTCTTTTACTATAAAGGAAACTGTAAAGAATGGTGACATTACAGTGGAATATATTTCCACAGATGATATGGTTGCAGATCCACTAACTAAAGGCCTTCGCCTATGTGTATTTGATTGATATGTCATTAGAATGGGCTTAAGAGTATAATGAGATGCTGTTGTTAAGTGGGAGCTATTTTTGTTTTTGCTTTAATAAAATTTACATCTGTGTTTGTTACATTTTGTAACATTTAGATATGTATCAACTTTTGCATTCAATAAAGTGTTTAGGAACGTGTTGTTATTATGTTAAATACATATTTATTGAAAATTTCAAGGTGTTGTGTAAACCTTGAGTGAATGCTAGGGGCATTCAGATTTTAGCCTTGAATATATGTCTTGTTACACATAAGGCAAAGTTAACTATAAGTTTAAAACATATATAAGTTCATGGGAATTATAAGATTATTTTTTAGTGACGCTTCTGGTTATGTGACACTTAAAAAAAGAGAACGTGGGATCGACAAAGAGGATGACACATGAGGTATCACTCTTTATGAGATGTTATTCCATTGCCACACTACCATATTGAATATATATCAGTTAAGTTAAAAGCATTTGTGACCATGGAAGGCTCTGTATGTATTCATGCAGTTATTGCCATGATTCGGTGTTTAAGGCTTTATGGGATCGGATTGACTATTAAGAATTTTTTCTAGACCAATATAAGGTGTGCACATACGAGTGCGCACATACAGTACAGTTTCAATTAATATAGCCCAAGTAGGAGAATGTAAAATTTTTTCTAATATATGGGCCACATTAATTGATATTGTAATTTAACTTTATAAGTGATTGGTATAATAAGGTTAGATATAAATATCCTTAATTAATCTAATACGAGACTGGTTTGTATGGGCCGAGTTGAGCCCCACTCTTAATAAGAGAGTATGACTGAAAACTCTATAAACAGTATTCAAGTCCCTCCTCTAATCATAATGCACAAATATCTTCACATAAGGAATAGATGTAGATATCTGACGTGAGGAGCGATTTCATTGAGCTAGTGATCAAGAGGATAATAGAGAAGAAGAACTTGGGATTGTCGCTATTCCGCATAAAAAATGATAGATTTCTAATTAAATGTGTTAATTCCTTTTCTTCAATTATTGTGTTCAGAATTCTTGCTATGAAGATCTTGTGTGTCGTTTTTTGACTTCTAATAAAAAAAACCATTATGATTAGTTGATAATATTCATTGATGATTTTGGGAAAGATTTCTATGAATGGTTTCATTAACTCTGAATTTATGTCGAGTAGACGTTGTTGGAAGAACTCTAGATGAGGCAAATGTCACTTTTTCTCCAAGATTATTGGAATTATTTTTTTTTAATAAGAAATTAGTTACAAATGAAAAGGTCTTTTCACTAAAAAAAATTTCTTCCCAATCTAGACATAGATAGAAATTCTTTAATTATTTTCATTATCTCTTGTGACAAAATGATCCAGCAAACAAAGAAATTGTGCAGTACGAAATGACATAAAAACAGACTCATTTTCTCGTTCACTCGGTATGGAAGGATAATTGCCAAACTAAAAGAATTGATTATAAATATCGAAATATATGGAACAAATACTCCTATTACTATCTCCGATTGTTGATTGTTATAGGATCAACGGAAAATGGTAGTTCAATTAAATGTTAAATAGAGGGAAACTAGAAGACATGTATGGGCTACAATAATAGTTGGAATGATAGTTCTAGCTACAGTAATCCTAATCATGTAGTGGGCCAAAAAATGCTTGAGCTGTCTCGACTTGACAAAAAGGTTTGAACTGATTTTTTGATAATCAAAGGCACAAAGGTGGAGTCCCAGTAACTTGGAGGTGAAACACTTTGCAAATCCCATGAACCGATTAAGCTCGGGCATTTGGCTACAGCGATCGGTGAAATTCGATCGTGTGACCCCAGAATGGTCAAGATGGACTCCTTCAATCTATTCTAAGACTTCTAGAAAAGCCGAAAGCTCCTAATTCGCACTAGCTATTGAGCTATAAAAAACTCTAGTTGCAGACATGAGATTTTGCCTAAATACTGATCGAGACTTGATATTTATGAACAAATCCCATATATAGATGGGAACAGACCAAAGAAAATTTGGGCAAGAAACACGGACCTTAATTTGTCCTTAGATCCGGCAAAAAAAAAAGAGAGGTTGTCCTTAGACCACCATACACTGGACAGAGAATGAAGTCCGTCCTATGCTGGCTCTTGGTGTTAGTGGCAAAAAGACTTGAACGCAATCCTCGTGCGTTAGGATTCATGGTCAGCGAGAAGGGAATAGAGATTGATCCCGTCAGTTAACTAATCGGTCTTGCATACGAAACTACGGCACAAATTAACCGACCCAAGACGGCGAACTCAGAAGTTGTCATATGTCAAGACAGTACGGATTGTCGAGCTCTATTGGTAGCCGAAGAAAGTATGAATATTTGACTCAATTGAAGTTTGTACAATTGCAGATAGTGAAGACTTTGAGCATTTTCGACTGCAACCCTATGAACGATTTGTCATGAGAAGAAACATCCACTGTGTTAACACCATTAGATGCACTTGCCTTCCGAAACGTTACTTTCTACCAATGGAAGTGTAGTATAAGTCCTAATATGAGAGAAAGTACCATTTGATGAGTTGTCTTATGTGTTGCTCTTGTACTTAAAATCGAAAACTCGCTCTGAGGAGTAGGATTTTTCAAACAGGTTCATGTGTTTTAACATTTAAATGGCAAATCAACTTAGTTGAACCTAGTCAATGTATACAACTACTAAAAGATCTTATAGCTATTCTCTGGTGTGTATTGTAAAATTTATGGATCATACACTGGTTGATCAATCTTCTAGGGAATGCTACTATTGAGAATCACAGCGAGAAATAAATCATTCTCATTACCAAGTAGGTTGGTGATCTTCTCTCGATATGCCGGTTCATTTCCATATGTTATCTAAAGAAAAGTATGTAATGTCGATGTAACCATAGATGTCCACTATGCTCCATAGTCGCTTTCAGCATCATACAACAAGAATCTCGGTCTCCAGAAATAATTCGGTGCAGCATTGGAGGTGGATCCGTTAAATACCGGTCTCATCATCTATTCTGAACCAAGTGCTTTTTGTTGTTGTTACACGAGACAAACGAAGGGTCATCGACATCCTCCTTCATTGTGCTTCCCTTGTTATCTATGCCAACACTATTTGACAATATTCCCCAATCGAAATATGTGTTTCTATATAGGCAATTACGGATTTAAAGCATTGCAAATGACAAGGCCGAGAAAGCGACATTTGAACAGGATTCTCTTCATGTGACGCTATATAAGTAGCGAGAAATTTTCTAGCGTGAATGACCAAAGAAACAAAGAGATACTCTTGTAATCAGCCCTAGGAAAACGTACATATGTCCTAAAAGAAAAGGTGTTACAACTGCCTCCGTACATAGATGGTCCAAATTCTCTTATTTTCTGCCTTTTCATGGTTGTTGGGAGGCAAAAACTAGGCAGACACTACGCAAACATAATGGTCAGTAACTTCTCGGCTTTACTTGAACACAACTAAGTAACAAACTAATATGTCGTAAAGTATCTCAAACCATTTCTCTATATAACCAACTTCCTACCATGCCTTCCCCAAAGCAAATCTTTTTTGAGTTCGAATCTCGGTACTGTCTTCTTTTGTCATCTCGCTTGTTTCCTCCACTCCATAGTTCATAGGTAAGACAACATGATCAGCACTAAGAATCTACTAAAATTGCTAGAAAGTGGAAAAATCATCCCAGAACAAGAAAACTTTCAGTCTTACAGAACTGTGAAGTGTTAGAAGGGAATGAGAAGGGCCACTTTGTAATCTATAGCACGGATGGCAGTCGCTTTGCCTTTCCGTTGCCTTGTCTCCAAACTTACATTTTCCAAGAGCTGTTCAAATTGTCGGAAGAAGAGTTTGGACTCACTAGCGATGGACCGATCAAATGCCATTTGATGCAGCAGCTATGGAGTATGCAATCTCACTCCTACGAAGAGGTCGTCCGCCCGAAGTTTCACATTGAGTTCTGCCTGACGTCATTCCCTTAGGCCGCTGCCCATCTTCTTCTTCTTTCTATCAAGGCTATGTAGGCCATCAGCAGTTACTAGTTTGTTGATAAAGCAAAAGAAGTTCAAAGTTTGTAAATGACTTGTCTTTGAAATTTATGAAAAGTAATTCTTTTTAGACGTTTTACCAGTTGCCATTGACATGATGGATAAATGTGTCCCGGAAGAAAATCAATTTCATTATTCATTTTAGGTGCGAAGTAAATGCAAAATGACTTAAGAAGATGCAAAGTGACGGAAGATATCTCAAGATAAATCAGCTTTGTCTCAGCAATGATATCTTCCTGGAACACTTCAAAATGATCTTGACACTAAAGAGTAGTTTGTATTGTCTTATTACGCATTGCCCGTGCTTAAGCGTGACTACGAAGTGCATAGCATCAAGAGTATAACAAGGCATTGCAAAAGATACCAAGAGAGCTTCTATATATTTTTTTTTGCTTCTGCTCACTGCCTATTAAGCTCTGCTTCCTGGTCAATTATATTGGGATATCAAGCTATGGTTTTTGGCTTATTGAAGAGAAATCCCTGTAATGGGAACTATTGAAATGGTCAAGTTCTATAAATTCCTAATGCATTCACACTTTTGATCTGTCATGGCCTTTTTTCTCCTTAGAACAAATAATATTGCGCTGTTGGAGACCATTATCTACTAAATTAGTACTGTTCAACGTGAACTATGAAAAGGGTGTGATTCATCTGATTCCAAGATGTGGTCTAGTGTTGGAGAATTTATGGATCACATACTGGTCGATCACTTTACTACAGAAATGCGACAATCAAGAATCACTGCGAGAAATAAATCATTCTCCCTGCCAAGAGGTAATCTTCTCTCGATATGCTTGCTCATTTCCATCTGTTAGCAAAAGAAAAGTATGTTATGTCGATGTAACCTTAGATGTCCACTATGCTCCAAAAGTCGCTTTCAGCATCATATAACAAGAATCTCGGTCTCCGTTAAATACCGGTTTCATCATCTATTCTGAACCAAGTGCTTTTTGTTGTTGTCAGACGAGACAAACAAAGGGTCATCGACATCCTCCTTCAATGTGCTTCCCTTGTTATCTATGCCAACACTATTTGACAATATTCCCCCATCGAAATATGTGTTTCTATATAGGCAATTACGGATTTAAAGCATTGCAAATGACAAGGCCGAGAAAGTGAAATTTGAACAGGATTGTCTTCATGTTGCGCTATATAAGTAGTGAGCCCTTCCTTCGTATCCCTTCAATTCTGCTGAAGCAACACATTACAAGTCTAAGACTAGGAATTTTGGAATTTATTTTTCTTTAAATTACAAAACTTTCCACAGAGCTTAAGCATGATGAGCCCCAAGAAGCTACTCAAGATGGCAAGGAAGTGGGAAATATCAGCCGCTTCAAGCAGAAAAAGAATCGCCCTCGCTGGAGCTAGAGAGGATTCGAATTCTGCCTCATCAGTGACAGAAAAGGGTCACTTCGTCATCTACACGGCTGATGGAAGCCGTTTCATGGTTCCTTTGCAATGTCTCAGCAGCAATGTCTTTCAAGAGCTGTTCAAAATGTCCAAAGAAGAGTTTGGTTTGTCGAGTGATGGTCCAATCACCATGCCCTGTGATGCAGCTTCTATGGAGTACATAGTATCGCTTGTCCAAAGACGCATCGCCGAAGACATAGAAAAAGCTTTGCTCAACTCTATTGCATTCTTTCGATGCTCAGCTGCCTCTTTGCATGACGAATGTGCCGAAGGAGTTCTAGTTTGTGGTCAGTAAAGGAAAAACCTGTGATGTGTTATATGTATATGCTTGGCCAATTTGACGATTGCAGTTTTCTTTCTGTAGATAGCTTAATTGCAGGCTTTGAATAGCATAAGAATTGCAACAAGCATACATTTGTACAGCAAGACCTCATGTGAATGAGAATCACTTGTAAAATTCGTAGGTGGAGACTCAATGTCTGATGTTACAATGAAGAAATATACTTCATACTTCCATGCTTCCTGCTAGATTTACAAAATTCAGTAAATTGGAACTAGCTAGAATGGTGCATCTCTTATCCAGCGTCACATTCATCAGTGTACGGCGTCACAATATTATGGTGTGGTAAGTCCTTGAATGTAGAAGACATTGTGAATCTATTACTGCTAGCACGCGATGCCCTTATCTCTTTGAGGATCTGTATCCAGTTTTGGTGTCAAAATCATCGACAGCAATGAAAGCAAAAGGAGATGGGAGTTAGCTAACTTTTGTTGGCATGAATATGCATCCATTGGGCAGTGTAATATTCTGATTAGATGAATTTTTCCGATATCTTTTTGCAGCGAAGACAGAAAGCCTCTGGTTCAGTTCCTTCATAAAAGAACACGGTGCCCTCCATAAAGAAATGCACGTGGGCAATAAGCTCAGCTTACTCTTCCCCAGGAGAGGCCATAGGATATAATAGAACCTAGATGCTGGTTGTTATAGAGTTATTTCTACATTTCTTGGTATAGTTTTTCATCTGACGAATAGTTGGTTTGATCGTTTTGAAGTTATGAGAAGTATCTAGACTTTCTAAATATGATATTTCTGCTCGGTAGAGGATCTTGAACTTACACGGATTGTACCTCAGTCAGCTTGGAAGTTGGAAGTGGTCAATCTGAAGCACTCTGTTCACGGTCTTTGCAGAACACAATGAAATAATTGGTTTTGCACAGAGCAATCGGGAGCAACTAGATAAGTTCACCATTATTCGGGTGATAACAAATAAAGCAACATACAGACTCGTCCAATCCAGTCACGTTATGTCCAAATATGACATAGTCCCCAGAGAAAATATCTTATTGGCAATGACAACAAAGATGATAAAAATAAGAAATTTTCATCTCTTTGACTTTAATTCTTTTGCTTCTCCATGACCTTGGTAATTTGATTACAAGATACAGCTACCTCTCTGTCCTTAAACAAAACAACAAAAGTTCTGTTATCATGCACCTTTGTCCTCTCCTTTTCTTTTTTCTCTGTGTTTGAACACTAAATTAGATTATTAGAGAGTGACTATGTAAACATTTAGGATAGATCATCAATCATTTGGTTTTGCAGATATCGCCACAACACAACAAATTCAAATCTTTTCAAGTGTCTCCGGTCTTCCACTAATACTAACTTACTACCACGCCTTCGATAGAACATGTCTCTGTTCTGATCATGCCAAAATATTCTTTCTTTACCTCATTTGGAATTTTCTTCCCATGCTTCATACTAGAAAGCATGATTTGTCCCCAAGAGGCTCCTCAAAGTAGCTAGGAAGTGGCAAAAGATCACTGCCACAGAAAGAAAAAGAATTCCTCATCCAAAAACAAAAAGATTTTCAAATGCAGACGATTGCAGAATGCTAAACGTAAGTGAAAAGGGTAACTTTGTAATCTATAGCAATGATAGAAGCCGCTTTGCTATCCCCTTGCCATGTCTCAATGCTCCAACTATTCGGGAGCGGTTTAAAATGTCTGAAGAAGAGCATGGACTATCAAGTGATGAACCATCATTTTTCCATTTGATGCTTTGGTTTTGGAGCACACCGTCACACTCCTACAAAACGGTCTAGGTGAACATTCATAGACAGCTTTGATTGATGCAATTTTTCTCATGGCAGCTCATTATCTGTTTCTTTGTATCAGGTCTACATCGGCTAACATTCAATTGTGAATTATTAGTTGAAACATTTTTGTTTTCCATAAATAAATTCAGTTTCACCACAAAAATTTCTCAGATCTCCTGATCCAGAGATAGCATTAGTTAAAAAATCCACAAAAAGATTCATGTAAGTTTGGTTAAAGAATTCATATTACCATCGATTTGAAATTCACAATCTAAGATTGCTAGAATTGACACTTGTATACATCAGAGCAAGTAGTGTTGTGCTGTCTGCCTGTAATTAGATTGAGTATGTAGCAATGTTGCTGTCATTATGCTTCTTCAATAAAGCGTAGCTAAAGACAGAATAATCTCATTTTCTTCCAAAAGCTGTTCATTGAATGTTTGTTTTCGTGGTTACTGAAGAAATCAGGATGCTCACAACTTCAAGCCCTGTCTATTCCATTTAGAAAGCAATGTTTTAATGAGAAGATATACGGTACATTTTCTTTCTGAAACATCATTATCTACCAGCAATAGTTAATGTGTCCTAATGGTGGAAAAAGTTCCATTGCTTGATGATCTTGAAGTTAAAATGAACATTACCTCGAGATGAAGAATCAAATGAGACAAGCCTAAAGAGTAGGATATCTTAAAAATGTTCTCTGTATCCTATCCCTAAATAACTGTAAATTCTCCGACAGTCGTGTTCCGGTGTTTATTGAGAAATGTGATAGGCCAGTTTTATCAAAGCCAGGCTACTTTAATTCATATATATATATATATATATATTTTTTTTTTTACTATTATTTTTTTTAATTATAGTGATGCAACATTGCATGAGTGGATTCAAGTTCAAGATATATCTGTATAGAAAGATAACTCTACTTGGGTTAGTAGTACGCAGTTCCAACTTCTAATCCAAACTTACGGTGACTAATTGCATCATGATGTTCATTAGCTTTCTAGAGTTTTCTTTACCAGCTGTGCTGCATCATATAGTAGTTGACAATTTACTAAATCCTTCGATGCCCCACATGTCATGTTCTCCAAAAAAGTATCCCCATACAGACAATTGACCTAATTCTTAACCTATTCAGAAACCGGTCATGAGCTTTAAATACTTCCAATAAAGTAAAGCCACATTAACAGAGAAATCTCCGATCAATGGGGACAATATTCTATACTTGTCAATCTCTCATTTCCTTAATCTTGTATAAGTAGAACATGACGAATGAGTTGTTTTTGCACAAGGCAGTTGTGCAACGAGAAATTTTCTAGCGTGAATAACAAAGGAAACAAAGAGATACATTTGATCAAAACTAGGAAAATGTACATATGTCCTAGATACTAAGAGAAAAGGTGTTACAACTGCCTCTGTACATATATGGTCCAAATTCTCTTATTTTCTGCCTTTTCAATCCCCTTTTCATCCTCTTTATGGTTGTTTGGAGGCAAAAACTAGGCAGACACTATGCAAACATATTGGTCATCAAATTCTTGGCTTTACTTGATCACAACTAAGTAACAAACTAATCTGTCGTAAAGTATCTCAAACCATTTCTCTATATAACCAACTTCCTACCGTGCCTTCCCCAAAACAAATCTTTTTTGAGTTTGAATCTCTGTACAATCTTCTTTTGTCGTCTCACTTGTTTCCTCCACTCCATAGTTCATAGGTAAGCCAACGTGATCAGCACAAAGAATCTACTGAAAATTGCTAGGAAGTGGAAAAAGATAATCACCCCATGGAGAAAAAGAATTTCTCATCCCAGAACAAGAAAACTTTCCGGCGTGCAGAACTGTGAAGTGTTGGAAGTGGGCGATAAGGGTCACTTTGTAATCTATAGCACAGATGGCAGGCGCTTTGCCGTTCCGTTGCCTTGTCTCCAAACTTACATATTCCAAGAGCTGTTGAAATTGTCGGAAGAAGAGTTTGGACTCTCGAGTGATGGACCGATCAGAATGCCATTTGATGCAGCCGCTATGGAGTACGCAATCTCCCTCCTACGAAGAGGTCTGTCTGAAGATTCACAAAGAGCACTGTTTCACGTCATTTCCTTAGGCTGCTGCTCATCTTCTTCTTCTTTGTGTCAAGGTTGTGTAGTCCATCAGCAGTTACTTGTTTGTTGATAAAGCAAAAGAAGTTCCAATTTTGTAAATGATTTGGCTTTGAAATTTGTGAGAAGTTACTATTTTTAGACATTTTATCAGTTGCCATTTGCATGATGGATAGATGTGTCCCAGAAGAAAATAAATTTCATCATTCATTTTAGGTGCGAACTAAATGCAAAATGACTAGAGAAGATTCAAACTAAAGCATGACATCTCAAGATTTATCAGCTATGTCTCAGCAGTGATATCTTCCTAGAGCTCTTCAAAATGATTTTGACACTAAATAGCATTTGGTATTGTCTAGTAATGCTTCTCTTATTACGTGTTTAAACGTGATTACGAAGTGCATAGCATCAAGAGTACAACAAGGCATTGCAAAAGATACCAAGAGATCTTCTATATTTTTATTTGATTCTGCTCACTGCCTATTCCTGGTCAATTGTATTGGGATCATCAAGCTATGGTTTTTGGCTTATTGAAGAGAAATCCCTGTAATAGGAATAATTGAAATGGTCAAACTTCATAAATTTCTAACGCATTCGCACTTTTGATCCATCATGACTTTTTTTTTCTCCCGAGAACAAGTAACTTTGTGCTATTGGAGACCATTATCTACTAAATTAGTACTGTACCACCTGAAGTATGAAAAGGGTATAATTCATCTGATTCCAAGATGTGGTCTACTGTTCGAGTCAATCAAATCTCAAACAAATGCTCTGTCGGTATAGATCACGTTATAATTAAAGTTCCCATAAGGTTGACCATTTTGTGGAGACCTTGGGAGTATGTAATGAGTTTTCCTGAGAATGGGCTAGGGATTTGGGGGTAATTTCACGTGCTACATAATGAAAGAGACTATTACCGCGTTTTCGTTAATGTGAGAGGAGGTGAGAATGAATTAGAAGGAATGAGCACCACCTATCCAGTCCGTTAAGTAATCGGTCTAGCATAGGAAACTACGACACAAAATAACCGACACAAGACGGGGAATTCAGGAACTATCCATATGTCTAGACAGTATGGATCGGCGAGCTCTAGAGGTAACTGATGAAAATCTGGATGGTTGACTCAACTGAAGTTTGTACAATTACAGACAATGAAGACTACA
Source organism: Metrosideros polymorpha var. glaberrima (assembly GCA_001662345.2). Classification (NCBI taxonomy): domain Eukaryota; kingdom Viridiplantae; phylum Streptophyta; class Magnoliopsida; order Myrtales; family Myrtaceae; genus Metrosideros; species Metrosideros polymorpha. Next base: position 2,093,336 of record BCNH02000007.1, on the reverse strand, counting down.
ACCATTTTCCACTTCAACATTTAAAGGATTTGTCATGAGAAGAAACATCCACTGTGCTAACACCATTAAATGCATTTTCTTTCTGAAACGTTACTTTCTACCGTTGATAGTGTAGTATATGTCCTAATATGTGAGAAAGAGCCACTAAATTTAATGACTTATGTGTTACTCCCGTACTTAAATCGAAAACTAGCTCTGAGGAGTAGGATTTTCAAATAGGTTCATGAGTTTTACCATGCAAATAACAAATGGACTTTGTTGAACCAAGTCAACGAATTTAATAACTACAGGTTCTTGTAGCTATTCTCTGGCATGTATTGGAGAATTTATGGATCACATACTGGTCGATCACTTTACTACAGAAATGCGACAATCAAGAATCACTGCAAGAAATAAATCATTCTCCCTACCAAGAGGTAATCTTCTCTCCATATGCTTGCTCAGTTCCTTTTGTTAGCAAAAGACAAGTATGTTATGTCGATGTAACCGTAGATGTCCACTATGCTCCAAAAGTCGCTTTCAGCATCATATAACAAGAATCTCGGTCTCCAGAAATAATTGGGAGCAGCATTGGAGGTGGATCCGTTAAATACCGGTGTCATCATCTATTGTGAGCCAACTGCTTTTTGTTGTTGTCAGACGAGACAAACAAAGGGTCCTCGACATCCTCCTTCAATGTGCTTCCCTTGTTATCTATGCCAACACTATTTGACAATATTTCCCCATCGAAATATGTGTTTCTATATAGGTAATTACAGATTTAAAGCATTGCAAATCACAAGGCCGAGAAAGTGACATATGAACAGGATTGTCTTCATGTTATGCTATATAAGTAGCGAGCACTTCCTTCGTATCCCTTCAATTCTGCTGAAGCAACACATTACCAGTCTAAGACTAGAAATCCTGGAATTGATTTTTCTTTAGATTACAGACTTTCCACAGAGCTTAAGCATGATGAGCCCCAAGAAGCTACTCAAGATGGCAAGGAAATGGGAAATATCAGCCGCTTCAAGCAGAAAAAGAATTGCCCTGGCTGGAACTAGAGAGGAGTCGAATTCTGCCTCATCAGTGACAGAAAAGGGTCACTTCGTCATCTACACGGCTGATGGAAGCCGTTTCGTGGTTCCTTTGCAATGTCTCAGCAGCAACATCTTTCAAGAGCTGTTCAAAATGTCCAAAGAAGAGTTTGGTTTGTCGAGTGATGGTCCAATCACCATGCCCTGTGATGCAGCTTCTATGGGGTACATAGTATCGCTCGTCCAAAGACGCATCGCCGAAGACATAGAAAAAGCTTTGCTCAACTCTATTGCATTCTTTCGATGCTCAGCTGCCTCTTTGCATGACGAATGTGAGGAAGGAGTTCTAGTTTGTGGTCAGTAAAGGAAAAACCTGTGATGTGTTATATGTATATGCTTGGCCAATTTGACGATTGCAGTTTTCTTTCTGTAGATAGCTTAATTGCGGGCTTTGTATAGCATAAGAATTGCAACAAGCATAGATTTGTACAGGAAGACCTCGTGTGAACGAGAATCACGTGTAAAATTTATATGTGGAGACTCGTTGTATAACGTTACAATGAAGAAATGTACTTCATACTTCCACGCTTAGAACCAGATTTACAAAATTCAGTAAATTGGAACTAGCTAGAATGGTGCATCTCTTATACAGCGTCACATTCATCAGTGTACGGCGTCACAATATTGTTGTGTGGTAAGTCCTTGAATGTGTGAATCTATTACTTCTGGCACGCAATGCCCTTATTTCTTTGAGGATATGTATCCAGTTTTGGTGTCAAAATCATCAACAGCAATGAAAACAAAAGGTGATGGGAATTAGCTAACTTTTGTTGGCATGAATATGCATCCATTGGGTGGTGTAATAGTCTGATTAGATTTCCGATATCTATTTGCAGCGAAGACAGACAGCCTTTGGTTCAGTTCCTTCATAAAAGAATATTGTGCCCCCTATAAACAAACGCACGTCGGCAATAAGCTCAGCTTACTTTGCCCCAGGAGAGGCCACAGGATGGAGTAGAACTGAGATGTTGCTCTGGACCTGGATGGACTAGGTAATGCTAAGTTGTATGGCCTAACCCCATTCATTGAGCTGTTAGCTTTTTTTCTGGTGGTTCTATCGCCCGAACCTGATGCTGAGTCTTGTCCCCGGAACGTTAAGATAGCTGCTATTAGTGTTTTGACACAGAACAGGAACTTATAAAATGGGGTCCAAGTTAACCTATTCTAAGCCTACTATAAAAGTTCAAAGCTCCTACCTGAATAGCTAGTTTTCTCGTTATTGAGCTACATAATCCAGATTTAGATTGATCTTCATGAATTTTCAAATTGATGTTCTGGTGTGCAAGTTGACTTAGCGGTCTTTGGAAATGCATAATGGGGGACGATTCTGATGGTAACAAAAAGTTGACCAGCAATTTATTTGGCCTGTCACACATTAGAAACTTGTTTTTGGTCATCAATCTTTTGGGTTTTTCGGTTATTGGTGGGGTCCCTGTTGTGGGGATGGCTGACACGGTTAGTGTCACACCCCAAATCCACAAGAAAAGGGAACAACACGGCCGTCCTTCCACACGAAGGACGCAGCCACAAACATAACCAACAAATCTGTTAACAACATATATACGTACAAACTGTAGATATATATAATGAGCCAGCAAGTGGTTACAATATTAGAGTTTCTATTATCCATCAAAAGAATATGTACAATTTAGAACTCAGCTAATCCAACACGTATCACCTTAAAAAAAAACAAAACTAGCTAAGCTCATACCCCAAACTTCTACTACCAGAAGCCCCTGTAGGAAGCGCTCTCGTCCTACTTGCGGCTAACCGAGGAACCTGAAAACATGTAAGATGAGAGGGGTGAGCAACCACAGCTCAGTGAGTAGCGCATTTCTTCTAAGCAGATCGAGCAACCACTATGCATATAACAAAACAAAATATCAATGGATAAATCCATTGAATAATCTCATCAATAACACGTCGATGGTCCATTCCATTGACTAATTTCATCAATAACACGTCGATGGTCCATTCCATCAACTAATCTATTGCTCAACATCTAACCATGGTCACGACACAACGCCTTGTGACAAGGCGACGAAGATTCCCCTCTTGGCAAGGTTTTCCACCTACAAAGTCGATAGCTCGGCCCAAAAGGATATCCTAAACCGGTATGCATACCC
>BCNH02000007.1:2046747-2089393 GCA_001662345.2 Metrosideros polymorpha var. glaberrima | reverse complement strand
TCTTCTTCTTCTTCTTTCTTTTCCCTTCTTTTCTTTCTTTCTCTCCTTTCCTTTTTGTTCTGTTTTCTATTCTGTTCCCGTGTGTTTTTACTTGCTCTCGGTAGCTACAGTGAACCGAGTAGTTCACTGTAGCAATGTTGCCTTTTTTTTTTTTTTGAAGTCCACATTTTACAGTTAGAGTGTATAATAATGTTCCCCAATTTGATCCATAGCCAGTTTTTATTTAGATCAAATAACTTCGTGCTATTGAGATCGTGTTTATCTTTCCATGGATATGAATGCATACTAAGATTAGTATTGCATTGCCTCAATGGTGAAAAAAGTTACCATCTGGTTAATTTCTGGATGTGTTCTAATGTAGTTGGTCCTGATTTGCATTAACACTGCAAATCGATTTGATGGTTTCACAGAAAAGAAGTGATAGCTTGAAATTTTTTAGTATAGGTCCATGTCATCTGTCTGGTGAGCATGATGCAACGCATACTATAACTCCAGAATCTTCCTACTCATCCTTTTAGATTCATTCGTGGGAAATGTAGCGGATTTGCAGGTGATAATTCTTCAAGAGTGATACTTTTGTTCATAGGACAGAGATTGTAGACCTGTCCGATATGCCCGTTTTCTGTTCAAGACATTTTGGCTCAATAAACTTTGGTCATTCTCACAAAGATTCACACAAAAAGAGTGCGTTGTTATAGAGTTAATTGTTCATTTCATGGTAAAGTTTTACATCTGTCGACATCTGGTTTGATTGTGTTGAAGTTATGAGAAATATATTGACTTTCTAAATATGATATTAGTGCTCGGTAGGGGAATCTTTAACTTACACGGACCGTACCTCGGTCAGCTTGGAATCATTCTGTTCTTTGTAGAACACGATGAAAGAATTGGTGTTGCATGAAGCAATTGGGAACAACTAGATAAGTTCCCCATTATTTGGGTGACAACAACTAAAGCAACATAATACTGACACTTTTCCAATCCAGTCACATTATGTCCAAATATGACATAGTCCCAAGAGAAAATATTTTATTGGCAATGACTACAGAGATGTTAAAAATAAAGAGATTCAACTCTTTGACTTTAATTGTTGTTCTTCTCCATGAGCTTAGTAATATGATTACAATATACAACTACCTCTGTGTCCTTAAACAAAACAACAAAAGTTCTGTTACCATGCACCTTTATCCTCTCCTTTTCTTTTTTCTCTGTATTTGCAGACTAAATTAGATTAATAGAGAGTGACTATGTAAACATTATATATCACCAGTCATTTGGTTTTGCAGATTTCACCACTACGTGAGAAATGACATCTTTCCAAGTTTCTCAGGTCTTCTACCTATAAAACTTACTACCACGCCTTCCATAGAACAAGTCTCAGTTCTGGTCTGCCAATATATTCTTTCTTTATCTATTAGAATCCTCCTTTCCATACTTCACACTAGACAGCATGATTGGCAACAAGAGGCTCCTCAAAGTAGCTAGGAAGTGGTGAAAGATCACTGCCACTGAAAGAAAAAGAATTCCTCATCCAAAAACAAGGAAGGTTTTCAAATGCAGATGATTGCAGGTGCTAAACGCAAGTAAAAAGGGTAACTTTGTAATCTATAGTAATGACAGAAGCTGCTTTGCCATCCCCTTGGCATGTCTCCATGGTCCTACTTTAAGGGAGTTGTCTAAATGTCTGAAGAAGAGTATGGACAATCAAGTGATGGACCCATCATTTTTCCATTTGATGCTTGGTTTTGGAGTACGCCGTCACACTCCTACAAAACCAAGTTTTTGTTCTAGAAAGTGGAAGATTTAGCGGATCTAATAGCATGAACCAGTCGCAACTAAGTTTTTGATTCTACGTATTGATATTGTTCCATGTAAGGGTAGACAAGAAAAAAATCGGGGACTTGCTACTTCAGTATCGTGAAAATATTTTTGCATATTAATTGGTTAGTAATCACAAGTAATCACTTTGCAGCATTTGTTGTCTTGTCGATAGTGGGGAGAACTGCAGATAGTGTTCTATTTAACTGAGGAAATATCAAGGGCGAGAAGTGTAAGATTTCCTTCATGTAAAGTTCTTCATATGAGTAAGATAATGATTGCGATTGATTGAAATCTGCATCACTCTAATCAGAGTGAGTTCTACTGAACCATTGCTGGGAAAGTTGATGTTTCAAATGTGCAATATTTTGACATCTCACGAAGACAGTTGACACGAATATCACCCTTATACTAAGAAAGTTGATCTGAAATTCTGAAAACAAATCTCGCCCCTCTTAACAGTAAAACAAGTGCCGGAAGACGAGGTACTGAACAAATAGTTCAAACCTTGAGATGACAGCTTTTGAACTATTAAGTCTCAACATAGAAAAAGAATTTTCGAACAGGGTTACCATTTGTTCTTCTAAACCGTTTAGAACAGTTGAGAGCTCCAAGTTTCCAAGGTCTTTGTCACCAATGAGCCATAAACAACTCTATTACATAATAAGACTTGTGTCTCATTTTTATTTACACTTGACATTCCTGATATGTCAATTTAGTATTCTAGTGTGGACTATGTCTCAGCATATCCAAAAAATGCATTATGGGATGAATCGGCATAACCTGTCAACTGTACTCCAGACGTAAACTCAATTCTTTCTTCTTTTTGTTAATGGCGGCCTGAATTAAAGATGTTGCTTTTCATTGAAACCTCAACACAAACTAACCAAAACAAGGTAAGGAATTTTAAGAACTGTGCATATACAACTAATCAGTTGCTTAACTTCCCATTCTGTGATATGGATCCTTGACTTGACAACAGGACATGTTCTCCGAGGGAAAAGAATCCCAAGGCAGGCGAGGAGCTGTCATTGTGACATAAATAAACGGTCATGAACTTTTATAACATTAGTAAAGTAAAGGTAGTTTAGCCACGATATCCCCAACCCCAATTGATGTGGACAATTTTCCAAATGGTGCAGTGTTACACCCCCAACTCTAAAAGAAAAGGGGCAATGAACGGCTGTCCTTCCATCATAATGACGCAGCCTCAACCACACCCATTATCAACCTTTTATCGAAATAAGAACATCCATATGTTTGAAGAAAGAGTCATCTAGTTATAGGATCGGACTTTCTATAATCCACCAAATAGAATACGTACATCTCCAACTAACTACTAAGAAGTCCATGTCAGACTTAAAACAACTCATACCAAAAAATCCCACCATCAAAATGTCTTGTTGAGAAACGCTCTCATCCTACTTACAACTAGCTGAGGAACTCAAAAAAACAAGTAAGATAAATGGAATGAGTAATCACAGCGCAGTGAGTAATACATTTTTCTTAAGCAGATCGAACATTCACTATGCGTATTTATAAAAATAATATCATAACTCATCAATCACAAATCTAGTATATGATATACGTTAAATATCAAAAGTGGATTATATCTTTTTAATAAAACTTTCTACATATCAAATCAATCTACAATAACTAATCAACCATCAATAATTCATTTCATTGATAATTCTCTATCATGTCAAATGTCAATGGTCTAATCCATCGACTAATTTAATGTTCAGTATTTAACTATGGTCACGCTAACTCCCGTAACAAAGGTGACCAAAATTTTCCCCCTTAGCTAAGTCTCCACCTATATTAGCCGATGGTTCAGTCTAGAAGGACGTCTTGCTAATAGTATGCATACTTAACCTTAATGGGTTCTCATCATAGCAACATGAGCATAATCTACTAACACCATTATCTAATAACTCACAAAACAAATCCAATATTCATCTCAAAACTCAGGTTCACTAACCAAAACATATAACTTTTCACGAGTCAATTTACCAAACATGGTACATTTCATAAACCATACTCAAAGTCAACAGCTTTTAGTAATTCTTTCATATAAAGGTTTTGCAAGCAATCAACTCAAACTATAATTAAATAATATCTTGCCATTTTAAACAGACAAAATGGTAGTAAATGCATGATCCAGTTTTATGCAACCAAAAATGCCATTTCCTAACTCATAATATAGCTAATCCATATCGCATTCAAAATATGAGTTTAGAAAGTCAAAAAAGAGATAGAACCACTCTCCTAGGAAAGTTGAAAATCAACTCACGAAGGTGACTCAAATCGACGAACTCGTATTCCTATCAATTAATTGGAAAACGATATCAAAATCCAAGTGGAACACTACTCTAGCTAACGACTCAACTAAATTATGCTTAATTGTCAATCAATCGACTCCTACGCACGAAAGAAGCAACTCATTCATAGGGAATGTTGATCTTTGTTTGTTACTCGTATTGTCTGTTACATGTAACTCGTACGTGCAACCTTAAAATATCCATTTCAATCAAAACATACTTCATAATCGATTTTCGTCAAACCCCATAGCTCCACAATCTCCTAAATTATCATTTCCTCAAAGCCCCACAACTTAACAAATCTTAAATCGGACCCTAGTTCAACATTTACATAAAGTCAAATTTATGACCTTAACTTCGGAAATTACTCCGATTAGTCGATAAGGGCTTAAATCCTTAATAGGCGTTGTGAAACGAAGTTAATTCGGTTCGTCAGGAAATCCGAAACATGTAGGCACGAAAATTTCTCCCTCCTTTCTTCTTTTCCTCTTTTCCTTGTTTTTGTCACCGGTGGTTCCCCTTTCTTTAACGCTTCAATTGCCTTCGAAGCTGTTGAAGAAGAATGGAGAGTGGCTTACATGGGCTGAGGCCAAATTGCTTGGCCTTGGGCTTTGCCCTGTTTCTTCTCTTTAATTATAAGCCCAATCGTTACATGTGGAATATGATGGAGTTCTTATATTCTTGCTTTTGTTTTGTTGGGAAGGATACGACGATGGAGACGGATGGCAATCCTGTGCAACTAGAAAGGTACTCATTGCTCGGTCGACAACAACTAGGGAAACAAAGAGATGCTCTTATAATTTTACATCAGATAAACGTCCAAAAATGTCTTAGATCCTACCAGAAAAGTTGTTATTGGCAATAACAATGTCGAAGCATATTGAATTTGACCCATTGACTTTAATTTGTTTCCTTCTCCCACGAGCATAGTGATTTCAGACTAGATAGGTTCGTTTGGTTGCATATTGGAAGTGAATCGGTTAATGACCTATTTCATCTGTTATTTTTATGCAGGTGCCCTTTGCTGTGATCCCACACTACAAACTAAGGATATTCCCCATCTTCCTTCCTGGAGCTTACCCTAGTTATTTATGTCTCTCCAGTGGTAATGATATTCCCTCTTGGAACTATATGTCTCCATAAATAATTACATAATTAGATCATTGCAAATCACAAGGCAGAGAAAGTGACATTTACATGGGATTGCTTTGTAAGCTTTTGCATTTATAAGCAGTGTGTCCCTCCTTCATTTGCATTCAGCTCTGCAGCAGTAATAGCCTACAATCCAGAAATAGTCCTTTTGTTCGAAGCATTATACCCTAAATCTAATTGAGAAGCATAACCATGATGAGCCCTAAGAAGCTAATGAAGATGGCAAGGAAGTGGGAAAAACTAGTCGCTTCAGGTAGGAAAGGACTTTCACATCGGGGAGTTAATGCGGAGGCAAATTCATCATTAGCACCAGAGAAGGGGCATTTTGTCATCTCCACGACTGATGGAGGGCGTTTCACTATTCCTTTGCAGTGTCTCCGTAGCAACATTTTACAAGAGCTCTTCAAGATGTCTGAAGAAGAGTTCGGTTTGTCGGGGGACGGTCCTATCACCGTGCCCTGTGATGCAGTTTTCATGGAGTACATAGTATCGCTTGTGCAAAGATGCATAGCCAAAGACATAGAAAAAGCTTTGCTCAACTCTATTGCATTCACTCCGTGCTCGATGGCCTCTGCTGTTCATACCAAACTTGTGGATCAGTGAGTTCCTTTTCTTGGTCAGTGAAGGAAACACAAGTGATTTGTATATACTTGGAAGAAAATGTTGGGTTTGTACGGCATAAAAATTGGAAGTAGTGTAGTTTGTACAACAAGAGCTGGCAGATAGAAGATCTTGTAAATCTGTCCATGGACACTTTATGCATGACAACATAATGAAATGATGCGTCCGTGGTTCAACTTTATCAAGCTTACTTTGATCGGTTAGTAAATCAGAACCAGATGTGCGCATCTCATGTATATTTATTGCAGAATGGAATTCATATTATGTATATGACAATGTCATGGTAATAAGAAAAAAAGGGCAAAAGGACACTAGAGGTGTCAAAACTTGTGTACAGTGCTCACTTTAGTGTCAAAAAAATTTCGGATCATTTAAGTGTCAACTTTAAAAAAAAAAAATGATCACCTAAGTGCCAAAACTTTTTTTGGATTACTTAAGTACCAATTTTTTTTCTAGATCACTTAAGTAGCAAAATCGGAGAAATTTTTGGCACTTAAGTGATCGTTTTTCTTTGATTTTAGCACTTAAGAGATCCGAATTTTTTTTTTGGCACTTAAGTAATCGTTTTTAAAAAACGTTGGCACTTAAGTAATCCAGAAAAAAGTTTGGGGCACTAAAGTGAACGTCGTACACAAGTTTTAGCACTTCTAGTCTTTACCCAAGAAAAAAGATTTAGTAGTTCTAATATTGCATGAACCCGTTGCCACATAGACATACCAAAAAGGAATGTGCTACTTCAATACTGCTAAAATGTATTTGCATGTAAACTAGGGGTGTGCAACCAGACCGGGTTCACCCGGTTCCTGGATCGGCCTACTTAGAAAACTGGTCTAGGAATCGGTTCTCGGTGAAGGCCCACCCGGACCGGTTACAGCATCGGTTTTTAAAGTGTTAAAAAAAGAAACCCTAGCTATTCTTTCTTTTCCTTCCTTAGTCGCAGCTCACTCAGTCGCCTCCTCTTCGCGCAACGCGAGCCTTGCCTCTCTCTCTCTCAACCTCGCCTCCTCTTCATGCGAACCTTGCCTCTCTCTCTCTCTCTCTCTCTCTCTCTCTCTCTCTCTCTCTCAGCCTTGCCTCCTCTTCGCACCTAACAACAGGTTTCACGCCGCTTGGGAAGCAGGAACGCAAGGGGACGATGATTCTCATCCGATGGCCACTCTCAGAGGAGTTCACAAGTCGCGAGTGGTCGAGAATAGTGTCGAGGTCGAAAGCCTTGGCTGTTCTGCCATAGACAAACACAACAACAAGGAGGTGGTTTCCACAACCTCTGTCCTCGATTTTGTGCATGTCTTTTGCCACATTTCGATTGTCGCTGCTCTGGTTTTTTGGATATATACATCAATCGCCCCTACAGTTTTCACCATTCCCAATTGTGTTTGTCGTTTTGTGAGTTTCGTAGGTGGATTGTTCGATTTAGTTAGCTTGTGGGTCGGGTGTTGATTCACCATCAGGCAGATGTGAGTTCTTGTAAATCTTTAACATTTATGTCAGTTAATGATCTGGAGGAGGTGGGCCTTATGAGTTTTCAGAGTATCGAAATGATGCCTTCGAAGAAAAACAGGGTAGACCCTGTTTGCCTTGTTTCTAAATCGGAAAAACAGGATCGGTTTCAAAATAGGTTCCAGAGTAAACAGGGTCGGTTTCCGGTCCCAAAAAATGGAAACCGGTTATAACAAGGTAGGTTCTAGATTTCACGTCTAGGATCGGCCCACCCGGACCATATTCACCCCTAATATTAACTGGTTGGTAATCTCAACCTAGTGGATTTGGCAATCACTTTGCAGCATTTGTTGTCTTGTCGGTATGGAGAGACATGAAGATAGTGTCTATTTAACCTAGGGATTGTTCCTGCATGTATTGTTCTTCATATGAGTAAGAAAATGATTACGATTAATTGAAATCTGGAGCACTCTGATCAGAGTGAGGTCTACTAATTCATTGCTAGAAAAGTGGATGCTTCAGATGTGCAATTACATTTTCTCACATCTTACTAAGAAATTTGATCCAAATATCACCCTTATACCAAGAGAAGTTAATACGAAATTATCAATTGGAATTTGGCCCCTCTTGACTGTAAAACTTGTGCTTGTAGTCGAGAGACTAAACAAATAGTTCAAACCTCGAGATGACGCAGTTATGGAACAATAGAGTATGAACATAGAAATGGAATTTTCACACAGGGTTCCTATTAGTTCCTCAAAGCCTTTAATAATAGTTGAGAGCTCCTAGTTTGTGAGGTCTTTCTTGCTTGGCCCAATGAGGCTCGACCTTGTCGTCACCGGGTGAGGTTCACCTCGCTATGGCTGGGTGAGCATCTCAATTATAGAAAATGAGCACAAGCATCTCTGATTTAAAGTGTCCATGTGTATCACTCAAATAAACATAGGTTATAAAAGATTTTATGAAAAAAGAGTCCACATGTCCTATTCACTTGGCAAATTCAACTAGAGAGACGCATGACCTTGATCTATATATATATCTCGTACGATGGAGACTATGATGACATATGCACATGCTTTCCTGTGATTACCTGGTCTTTCGCTTCTTCCTTCGATCCGAAGGAATTCAATTCTAGGAAAAGCACCTCGTATTATGTTGTGCTATGCTTAAACAAATAACTATTGTAGGAAATTCCTGCTTTAATAAGATATAATTAATGGAACAATGAATCTGAGGCATATATTAAGTTAAAACACACTGAAAATAGACCTGATCAAAGTCTAATATTAAATAATGTTTCAATCCCATTTTTTTTTCCCAAAATACGAAGGAACATTTCATAAGTTTAATCTCGTCGCGTTCGACCAAAAAATAAATAAAATCTCGTTGCATTTTTCGTCACATCTCACTTACTACCTGAAAATGACGGCATGGAAGTGGGGAACCTACCAGGGTTTCGGTTTGTTAAATATGAAATCAAGGTAGAAGCATCATCCTTCCAAAAAAAAAAAAAAAACTAGAAAACGTGTCATATGATTGTTGCAAGGTAAAATTCAAGTACTTCGACTTTGGGGCTGAGCAGTGAGCACTATTCATGTTGAATCTCCTGTAACAACAGAACCAAATCGAACTGAAATTTTCTGAGTTCAATTCACTTCAAAGAGTGCTAGTCTGAAATTGGATTCACAAATAGAACTGAACCGTTTTATGATAGGTTGAAACACATGGCTTGATAAGAGATTGCAATTGCTACGCGATTGTGGGGTTTCGGCCGAGATCTAGGAATTGCGTCTGATGTGCATTGCGTCAGTCCGATAATATGAGCTAGAAATTAAATATTCATGGGACTTGTCAATTACTGCTTGAGGTTGGAGGGAAACCCTTTTTTCGGAGTCGATCAAAGGGAAAGTCTTCACGGAACATGGAAGTAGCCATGCGGCCCACCAACTTCAAGCAAGAAGCAACGGCCTGGGCTTGGACTTGGGCCAGGGGTCGAAGATTAGCTACTCTGTCACTGTCAGTGACCCATTGGCACTCTACCTATGTGAACTCAATGTTCAAAATGATTATATGCTCTCAAGCTTTGGTCGGAAACTTTGCTGTGCACACGACAAAAGTTTGATACTTCATCATTGACTTATCGTCGGCTTCCCCTCCATGCCATCCCTTCCTTCGCACGTGATATAGTCAAATCATTTCGTTTATCGCTTCTTTGATATCTAAATACCAACGCGCAATTTCTAGTTACCTATAGGAATTGGGGGTTAATAGTTGGAAGGAATTTATTGCAAACGAGCAAAAAATGCACATGCATATAGGGATGTGTGCAAATATAGAAATATAAAGTATAAACGAAGTGAAATTATAATTGGGAGTATTTTAGGAATACCATCATTAATAGGTTGCCTTTTTTGTCCATTGCATAATAATACATTATCATTGTTCATCTTATGCCAATCATAGACAACATTGAGAATATTTTTAGCCTAAATTTGAGGTCAAAGGTAATCCTGTGATTTGTTTTATATCATAAATGGTTAGAGGGTCAAGACCCGACCAATAGCTTTTTTCATCGATTTAAAGCAGCAAGTAAAATTTCATTGTATGATGGCTTAGGTGGCTAGTGAGTTTGCTCCTTTCTTGTCGTCTTGGGTTCCAATTTTGTTAAAAGTATTTCAGTGGTAAAACATGAAGGCAACGATCCGTGTATAAGAAAGGATGAAGCTAATAATTTTAGGTAACCGAGGTTGATACCGTATCTTTCACAATCATTTTGATTCTTTTGTGCCATTGTTTAGAGTTGTGTAACAAGCATGGAGAGAAATCAATGTTGGCCATTAGTGTGACATCTTCAATCCGACTCCTATCTAAGACGCGGGAAATGATTTAAGTATCTTTGAACCGTTAATTTTCGGACAAGTGGACGCAGGTCGAGCTCGAAAGCCCAATGGGCCTCACGCCCACCATAGGCGCCCAAGAGGGCCCACCAAGCCCAATCTAAGCCCATTTTTGCCACTTTGAGCCCATGGTTGATTTTTGGAAGCTTGCACATTAGGGCCATGGGCATGAATAGTGTTCTATAATTAAATAGCCTATACTTTAGCCTTTATTACACATTCTAGAAGTCTTAATTGGGAAGAGACCAAAATTTGGTATTGCTTGAGAGAGGTAGGCACCACTTTTGGAGGAGGAAGGAGGGGGATCACCTAGTTAGCTTCTTGGTTTATCTCCTTGGTTTATTAATACATGTGCCTATTTTTCTTTTGGTAGCCATAAAGCTTATAGTGAGACTTGATTAAGAAGATAAGTCAAGATATCTTATCTCTCTCTTACCTTTGCATTTATGATTTGAAGACAAAAATTCCTATAATCTTATTTTGATAAAATTTGAAATCCAATTATGAATTTGCGTGTATGATTTGAAGAAAAAAAATTCCTATAGTCTTATTTTGATAAAATTTGAAGTCCAATTATGAATTTGCATTTATGACTTGAAGAAAAAAAAATTCCTATAGTCTTATTTTGATAAAATTTGAAGTCCAATTATGAATTTGCATTTATGACTTGAAGACAAGAGGGTATTTAAGCTCATCCCTCCCTCTCTCTCTCTCTCTCTCTCTCTTCGGCCACCACCACCACCATCGAACCACCATTGTGACATCCTCAATTTGACTATGAAGGGTTTAAATTGTTGGGGCTAATACACGACCTAGAAGGGGGGTTGAATAGGTTGAGTGATGATTTTTCAAAACTTTTCACAGAATAGAAAGACAATCACCACTGATGATTCTAAATGCTCGTGAACTAGTATGAGTGATGTTGATATTCGAATATTCAGGGATGATGCAGTATGAATGTAATAAGTAAGAATGCAGATCACACAAAGATATATAGTGGTTCGGCTTAACAGTAAGCCTACGTCAACTCTCAGACTAACAGCTTTAATAGCAACTGGATTCCACTAGTAAGTAGCACTGGTGATTACAACTGTCTCATGATCTTCCTCGTAAGATAGATCACACTATCAGGACACGTACACTAGCCTTACACTTGTCTCACTAATACAGATGCTAATACAGTGGATCAAACAACAAGCAAATAATGAACAGTGGTGCTAGCTAGTACTGGCGAGCTAAGGCTTTGAAGAGTAGAATGAAGGATTTGAGTGAAAGGTTCTCAAAAGCTTGATTTCTCTCGTATCTTCTCTAAAAGGATAGATTCTTTCTTGATAATGCTCGCACACTAGCACTCGAGCCACTCTTCTCCTTATATAGACCTCCAGCGTGTATCGTAGCCGTTATAGCATCAACAATGCTGATTTCACCAAGGACAGAAAGGACGCCAGCTCTGCAGTCCGTACACCAGGATGCTAGTACTATTGCTTGTATACAAGGACACAAGGACGGATCATTCCCTTGGCAGGCAGGACGAGTATTCCTGTCCGTTGAGGATAACATTGCCAGGATTGTCCTTCGTCCTTTGTACTATGCTAGATGTTTTTGTCGCTTCCTTGTTTGAGGAATCTAGTGGTTAACTGCTGTACCCTAAACCATCAACAATCGTGATTACCAGTATAATATTCACCATTATCACACAAACTCTGTCACTCTCTGGACAACAAGCTTATGCTTACCCCGAGTAACTTGATGGACAATTTCCAATGAAGCTATTGACCAAACGAACTGTTAAATGGTGATGTCAATCTTAATACCTTTGATCAGTACCAAAGATATTTACAAACACTATCTTCAACTGGTCCTTCCAAGCTGTTATGATATCCCCTCGTGACACTTATTCACCTTTTTGTCTTCGATTAGGTTATTCTTTTTGTTGACGGTAGAAGATCAGTGCTGATTGCACTTTCATCAGTGCCAAGAATACTCATGAACACTATCTTGACTAGTTTTTCTAAACTACTATGATATCCCCTCGTGGTACTTGTTCACATTCCCGTCATAGATTAGGTTCTTCTCCTTGCTGATGCATAAGATCAATGCTAATTGCATTCTCATAAGTACCAAAGATACTCCCGAACACTATCTTGATTGGTCCTTCCAAGCTACCATGATATCCCCTTGTGGTACTTATTCACCCTCTTGTCACAGATCAGGTTCTTCTCCTTGCTGATGCATAAGATCAATGGTGATAGTAACTTATTTCACCATATGCACTCGTCATGGTAAACATTAGAACTCGAGATGATTTTGTGATCATCAAAATACTTTAGGAATGTTTTCCAACATAAACATCTTTGGACTGTTAATTTTCGGACAAGTAGATGCAGGTCAAACTCAGAAGCCCAATGGGCTCACACCATAATAGGTGCCTAAGTAGGCCCAAGAAGGCCCATCTGAGGCCAATTTTCATAATCATGCCCAAGCTTGAGCCCATATGAATAGTGTCAAGGGTGAAATTACCAAATTACCCTTTCTAGAAATCATATCTTAAGAGAGATATTTGTGGGGGGTAGAAGACAAAATTAGATTGGAAGATAATTGTTGTCTTTAATGCTAAGAAGACAAACTTGGTGAAGAAGTTTGCAAGAAGTCTTCTTGGCATTAAATTTTGCTTAGATTGTAGTTAATTAAAGAGCCTTAAGATTAGTAGCCATGCAAGCCTATTATGAGACTTGCTTAAGAAGTTTGCAAGAAGTTTTCTTGGCATTTAATTTTCCTTAATAAGAGCACATTAAGAAGGCCTAAACTAGAATAGATTATAGGTTTTAATTACAAGATTGTATTATTGTCCCTTTTGCAAGAGATTATAAATAGCTCAACCCTTAGTTCATTTCTTTCCCTTTCTCTATTTCTTTCTATTTTCTCTCTTAATTCACCCCTTCTCTTCACTACCATCCGGCCACCATCACCACCAAGCCACCACTGATGAGTCGCCATCCATCGCCGTGCCGCCGTAACGCCGTCCATGCCGTCCTCACCGTCGACTGTTCCTTTTCGCTGTTGCCGTTCGTTGTTGTCATCGCCTTAACTTCGTCTGGTGTAGTGAGTAGTTCTTCTAAACCTTGGATATGGCGTTACTTTACGCAAGTCGGACCTAGGTTGTGTGTTATATGAGTTTGATCTAAATGTTAATGCTTGTTTTGCTTGTTCTAAGAAGAGGAAGCTTATGTGTGCAATTTTGTATGGTTTGCTCATGTAGAAGGCCATGCTATGCTTGTTAATCAATTTTTCATTTGATTATGAGTGTTCTTGAGGCATGTGTAAGCTATGAAGATTTAAAATGAATAGTATGTGCTTATGTGACGGTTTATTACAAAAATGGCTATTATTTCTCTTTAAATATTGATTTTTTTGAAACCAAGGTTATAAGTCATTTTGCTTGTGTGCATTTTGACAAGGAAAGGTAGTAAGTGAAGTATGTGCATTTTCACATGTTGGAGAATTGCGATTGTTCACATGTGATTATTTTCGTGCATTTTTATGCTTACGGGATTGAAAAAGTTTGAACGTGTGAGCTCTAAATACTCTTGCATTGACTAAAGTAAAAGATAAGAATTGACTTGAGTGTTTGTGTGCTTGTGTGATCACATAAATGGATTGTCTACCCATACAACTATGGGGATGTGTGATGCCCGGATGATTTGTGACCTGGATGCCATTCGTGATAGATTTCAAAATGATACTCTTAATTGAATGCCATCTGTTTCCGAAGGAGATCGAGACATTGTAGTGCCCGATGAGGCAGGATGATGCCCGGTTATGCCGGAAGACTACTGACGTGAGTGTCGATCGTGGCCGTGAGCAGTCATAATAATCAAAACACGTTTGGATAGATTGCGCATGAAATTGTGATATGAAATATTCTTGATTATTTTGTGTTATTGTTGGATGTTAATTAGAAGTGAGGCTTCACATGGGATTATTCTTGTGAATTATAGATGCTGATAGGAGGTAAGAATTCACGTGTGATTATTTGATTGTGTTCTTAGCTTGTTGAGAGGATGATGTTTACTTTCATGAATATAGATAAAGTAAAGCAAAGGCTTTGCTATTAATCTATCATCGACTTATTAAGTTATATGTTTGGTGTGTTTCCAAGGCAAGGTATCCTCCTACACGAGGTTTAGAGGTCTTACTTATTGAGTTTACTCATTTGTTGTTACTTAACTATTTTCAGGCCTCTAGTAATGGACGTATGTTTTGTTCTTTTTTGTGTTCCCGTGGATCAAGAAGTGGAGTTAGTAGAGTATGTAGCATCGGGGACAGATACCTTGTATGAGGAGTATTTAACAACCATTTGGGTCGACGAGAGATTAAGTAACTTGGTTCCTCACCGTTTTAAAGCATGGTATGTATGGTTTGGAGGGGAACTATTCGGGCTTCTTCGAAGTTTTGACGGACCGCCGGGTGCACTAGGAGCAACGTCATGAAATTCTATGGTATTGGATGTTTCCGATGGTACCGCGAGCGATTCAGAGTTAAATCCCGACTATGACCCCGAGCCCGAGCCACAGCTTGCCTAAGCATAAAGGAAACCATTTTTTTTTTAGTTAGTCTTCGTAGGTAGAAAGAGTTAAGTTAACCTCGTCCCCTCTCTTTTTGGCGTAATCGGAAAAAGGCTCGAGTAACGAGCATGTAATTATACTAACTTCTGTTGTGGGTCGATGATGCATATAAATAAGATGTGCTTGTGTGTATGTGTTTTCCATGCTATCCCATTATTGTTTTGGATGAGTGTTATAATATTCACTTCTACATGTGTTAATTGAAAGATAAAAGAATGAGTCAGCGACGCCTCTTGGGACGTCGCAATTAAATAACCAATGCAAAGAATCGCGTGCCCGAGCCTTAAGGAAATAGGACTGGGGCGTGACAATTAGTGCTGCGATGAGACTCAGAAAATTAAGCTCTAAACTTGTACAAAGATATTCGACCAAAAAAAAAAACTTGTACAAAGACAAGAGCTTGTCGGATAGATGTTGTTAGAGATATTGTTGCTTCTGATCGATATGATGAAAATATCATCGGTACTAATTGATATCATATATTTAATATGATTGCCCTTAATTGATTTACTAGAATACTGTATAGGGGTGAGCGGTTCCAGGTTCTAGGTAGGTTCTACTTGGAACCTGGAACTTGGAACTTGGAATCTACCCACCCCTATAAGTTTCTCATTTTTTAGAACCTAAAACCTACCCGTTGGAACCTAAAATCTAGAACCTACCTTGTCACAGGTTCTAGGGTCGGTTCCAGGTTCTTACAGGTTCTGTTTTTTTCCTATTTAAAAATAAATGTGTGGACAGATATGTAAAGAACCGGATTTGGACAGATATATGTGGTTTATCAAACAACTAAATCAAAAGTTTGATTAGACAAAGATAAATGAAGACAGTTCATAACTTCCTAAAACTGCTATAAGCTTACCAATATTCACGCTTAAAATTTTTCAAACATGTGGGATCGAATAACAAAGGCATAAATCACAATTTTACATCTTTCAAAGCAACCACGTACAAAAAATTAGGAGCATAATTAGATAATCAGATTACATAATCAGATTAAAGCACATGGAAACAGTGTCACATAGTTAAAGATCATCTTGAGACAAGTGGCAAATTTTAGCCATATGCTTTCGAATGGTGCAACTCCTTACATTTCCACCTCCCATTTGCAGCATACATCCACAAATAGTTTATACAATTAATAGGTATGAGCACGGTTGTACCCATCATAACAAGAAAATCTTGGAAGCCAAGGAGAATAGCTTCAGCAGCATACATCCCAAACAGTTTATACAATTAATTCATCACCTCTTCTAGAACAGAATTCAAGATATAAAAAGTTGGTACTAAGTACTACCACAAATTCATCAACAGAAAAATCGATTTTCCTACCTAATTATAATAAAAGACTTGAGAAATAGGGGCTTCTTTCCTATAAAAGTGACTCACTTGGCAAAAGCGGCCATAGACCAGATAATTCGACAAACTCATAATCTATAAACATGTGATGGAATTCACTAACGTGAAATAACCAACACATATGAAAAAATTACTATCACCCGTGAAAAATCACCAATCACATATAACAGTTTTGTGATCTTGGCTCACGAGTTTGTAGAAGCAGGAAATCCTGGTAAACCCTGGTAACCTGCGGAAGAAATTTTTTGTTTAAGTATTCATTTGTTGTTGCCTTCCCTATCTATCACAATAATTATTAGAACTAAAGCATGACTAATAATTAGTAGAAAGCCTCACCGCATATATTCATTCCACTTCAATTGGCAAACTCTATTTATTGGTGATAAGCTCCTCATCAAGACAATCCATATCTACAAAGAGAGAGAGAGAGAGAGAGAGAGAGAGAGAGATTAAATAAAGCGTTCATTCATTAAATAATACAAAGAAATTACAATATATAAAGATATAAACATCACTCACTCAACTCAAACTTTTGTGCATTTTCGATACATTCTTCAACATTAATTGGCACATGAACAGTTCTTAACCAATCTTGGGTCCAAATCAAAGCTTCCACTATTTTGGGAGTCAAAGAACTTCGATAAGCATCAAGCACACGACCCGATGAGCTAAAAGTTGACTCTGAAGCAACGGTAGTTATAAGAATACATAAAACATCTCGTGCCATCAAAGATATGATTTTATATTTTGAGCCAAAAGTCTTCCCCCACATCAAGATGTCAAGATCAAGAATTTTTTTCTCTTTGATCTCGAAGTTATTGATCAAGCTCATAATTGTTGTCATTGCACACATCGTCGTCCAAGTGCATAAAGGCTGTCCACCAAGCTTCGATGTCATGCTTTTTGTTCTTGTTACCTTTGTTACCATCAGTATTGGAACCACTACTACTAGTACTCACACTTTGGCCACCAAAATTTTGATTACTTGATTGCTTATAAAATTCCTACAAACGCTCCAATGTGTTCTTCACCTCATCACGCATCTCTTTAATTTTTTATTCATCATTATAAATCTGGTCATACAAGAAATTCACATATTGCATCTTTTTTGTAAAATCCAACACAACCGCAATTAACACCATCATATTCACTTTATCTAAATTCCCATAATACTTGTCAAATTTCTCTTTTATTATCTTACCCATAGCTCTAACCTTAGGATCCGAATTATCCGCAGCATCTTTTAAATATTTATACAAAAGAGCTATTTCCTCAAAATTGAAGTAACATACGAACTCCCCGACATCCGATTGGTGGCATAGTAGAACACTCTTAGAAAATCCGAAAGAACAATGACATTTTCCCAATCATCATTTGTAGGAAGATCATTGTCAACTTCACTTGATAAATTTCAATCATATTCTTCCATCCTTTTAAAAGCTCTTTTGAACTTTATGGCGGTGTCTAACATGAGATAAGTGGAATTCCATCTAGTGGCGACGTCAAGAATAACCGAACCCTTACAATTGATCTTTTCAGTCTCAATGAAAGATTGAAATGCTTGGGCTCTTGTGGGAGAACTCCTCACATACTTAACCACATTTCGGATACGTGCAATAGAATCACGTACTATAGTCAAGCCATCTTTCACAATCAAGTTTAATACATGAGCGGCGTATCACTACCATCTAAGATCAACGACTTTTCTCTTAAAAGTCTTTCCTTCAAAAAGCCAATTGCAACTTTATTTGAACTAGCATTATCCTCGGTGATTGTGGACACCTTTTTTTGTATTCCCCACTCGTTGATGCATTTCTTCACCATTTTCCTAATCTCCTTACCCTTGTGACTATATATCACCACAAAATTGATAATTTTTTTTATGTAACTTCCAATTATCATCAATAAAATGTGCAGTAAGACACAAATAATTCAGGTTTTGACGGGAACTCCATCCATCAGTCGTGAGTGCGATCCTAGAATTAAGCTTACCAAAGTAAGTCTTCAAACAAGTTCTTTCACAGAATTATAACTTCATGCAATCTCTAGTCACTGTAAAACGTGATAAATGTTTGAAGAGAGGGTGTAACTCAGTCACGAAGTCACGAAATCCAACACGCTCAATCAGGGAAAAAGGTTGCTCATCGACTATGATGAACCGAGCAAGTATTTGCCTACAATGATCTTGATTAAATGTCCATGTCGATAAAACACTACCAATGCTAGTATTGCCCCCTATCTGGCCATCCACATTTACGTTATGTCGAACAAAGAATTTCTACCTCTTATCTTGATTGCGAGGATACTTCATGCACGTTATCAAGTGCTTCATCACTGCAGAAGTACCGTTACAAACATGATACTTCAAAAAACACCCATAATGATTGCACTTCACCCTATATGCTTGTCCAGTCTTATCATCTATGATTTTCGTATAAAGACTTCAGCATTCGGATGAAGTTTTCTTATTAAGAGGAGGACGAGAAGAACCAACTACCTCTTTTGTCGTACTCGCATTAAGCTCTTCTTAACTTTCATCGCCCGACAATTCCAATTATATGATCAGAGGCAACTCCTCATAGTCGCGTCCCTCCACCTCCATTGACATATTATCTTGATACATCAACTTCACACACACAACAAGAATATAATATAATTAGAAAAATATAGGTTATTCCATATCATTAACAATTAAATATTTGTACCCATACAAATAGACAATAGTGCTTTAAACTAATGCAAAAACCCCAATCATCTCCACAAAAGCTAGTTGAAGCTTCAATTTCATGCTCAAGATCACCAATGGTGAACGTAAAAGCTTGATAAAATAATGCCTAATCTGGTGATCAGATGGATTTGCATCAACAAATAAAGCAACCAAAAGATGCATCATGTCGGTGTAATAGAAAGTGTACAATGCTCGAATTATTTAAACAATATGATGTTTCTAGATCACCAAGCTTATTCCATGCATCTGAAGCATTTTTTCCATCTTCTGCAACCACTCAATATGGTACAAGTACTAATGTTGAAACGTAACAAAGTTTGGCTAAGTAGAAGAATCGAAATAGAAAAGGGGAACAATTTGTTCTCTCAAGTTCAATTATCAAAATCAATAGAATATATCAAAGTTTACCTCCACTAGGAATCTTAAAATGCAAAATTACGGTGTTAACCCTAATTAACATAGGAAACGCAAAATTACGAAAACGCCACTGGAATTACAAAAAATGACTAAAAAAACCCAACAAAACGACTCCGCACGTGAAAAAAATAACGTTGGTCATAGCATAGCGGTGAGTTTTGACCAGTAGCCTGTTTCTATGCAGCCGACCAAATTTTAACACATTTCAAGTTCGCCAACCCTAAATGCATCAAGACAGCATTAAAAAATAAGGCACAAACAATATTTTATGCTTCAGGGTTAGGATACAGGCCAACAACATCCAAAGTTAAGAAAAGCAACTATCCAATCTCATTCATTTTCAAGTTCAAACTATTTTGCAACTTTTCTATGGGCAAATTGATGGAGGAACATGAGAAAGTGAATGACCCCATTCTTTTCTCTCCTCCATTCAACAAGTTCACAAACTCTGTGATTGAAGAAGTAATAGCCAGTAACGTAAACATAACTTATGCTAGACATTATAAGAACTTATTAGGAAGATGTACATCGCATTCTAAGCTGAGCAAGAAATCCCCCTCTCAAAACTGCACCATCAAGATACAGCGTGACATCCAAAAATTTCTGCACTATATTTATAATGCGTAGGAGATTATAGATGATATATATAGCATGTTGAAGTTTTAATTGAGTGTTTTGTGTAGAAATCGCGGAGGCCGAATCGTATGTTACGTATCCGTAATTCTCCGTAAATGTTTTCGTTAGAATTAAATTATTGGATATATGTATTCAGATTGATTTTCTAGAGTTGCGACGATGTTCGCAACACCACGTTATTCAATTTCGGAGGCCGAAACGCTCCGAATTTTCATATTGAATGAGTGTTAAGTATGAAATTTACTGAGTTAAATACTTCCTTGCGTTCGGTATACTTTGCCAAACGTTTTGACGTATTCAAAATATTTTTTGGATTTACCAAGGTTTAAAACGGACATTGGTTTTCCTCAATTATGCACTGATTACTTAGTTTACGTACTGATTTACAATATATCTCATTTGAGACCATAAAGTTTAGCCAAATGTCACCTTTTCAATTGCCCACGATTCATGTGATCTCTACCAAGTGTTTTAACCCAAGCAATTATTACTTTTTTAACTCAAGGTTATTTGTTCTTATCCCATTGAAGCTTCAAAGAATGTGGCCCCATTTTCAGTCGTAAACTACATTCTCAGAATGCTTCAAAAACCTTCAACTTCACTTCTTCTTGTTCTTCCTCTTTTCAAAACCACTTCCAGTAAAGAAAGAGGAATACCCCGTTTGGATTGTTGAAGTTTTAAATCGTTCTTTTTCAAGAAAGTTCAAGGAGATTATTGAGGATTTTACTTCTCACTTCACATTAGTTTTGTTATTCGAAAAGATTTTTAGTGTTAACTCAAGTTCTTGATGATTTTGTGTGAAGGTAATTAAAGCTTTGCTTTGCTCAAATCATTTGAGGTAAGTGAAACTCTAAGTACTAAGTTAGGAAAATCTATTTAGTGCACTTGACTTGGATGATTGTTATGATTGATTTTTGCTTGAAGTTATTGACATGAGTAGTTAAACTTGCCATTATTGAAGTTGGATTGTGATGTTCTTTTGTCTTGAAGTTGTTGTGAGTTATGATGTCTTTAAAGTGTGTTAAATGAGTGAGTGTGCCTACTAAAAAGAACCGAGAAAAGGTAAAATGAAGTCCTTCTTGTAGACTTGAGTTCTGGAAAAATTGGGTCCGTCGAAAAAAAAAAAAAAGTACAAAGAAGTCACAATTTTCTATCGATAGTCAACGTTTTGACCAAAGTCAACATTTTCTGTCGATAGTCAACGTTTTTACCGAAGTCAACATTTGGTGTCGATAGTCAACATTTTGTGTCGATAGTCAACGTTTTTACCAAAGTCAACATTTTCTGTCGATAGTCAACGTTTTTACCAAAGTCAACATTTTCTGTCAATAGTCAACGTTTTGACCGAAGTCAACATTTTCTTTCGAAGTCAACATTTTGACAGAAGTCAACATTTTCTGCTGAAGTCAACATTTTGACCGAAAGTCAACAAAACCTGTCGATAGTCAACAAAAAGTGTTGATAGTCAATATTTTCTGGCGAAATCAAGAGAAAATTTCCATTTTAGTGAATCTTGATGTTCTTAGAACTCAATGAGATTGAAAGAGCTTTTATAGTATTATTATTTATGTGATAATGGAAGAAAATGATTTGAGAACTATTAATGTAAATATAAGTGATGCATGGATTACATGATATGCATTGTTTGAGTGTTTGGGTTAGGTTAATTAAGTCGTTGACGTTCACGTAACCCTATGACAATGTATCATTTACTTGTAAAATGTATGATTTCGACGTGAGATGTTACAATATGATTTCCTATGAAAAGAATTATAAGAAGTTTCCGTCGTCCACGCGATCGTGACGATGATTGCCTATGAATTGGGATACCCGTGAATCGGATGCTCCAAGGTGATATGTTTTGGCAACAATTTTAGTGAAAGATGATGTATACCGTATGTTGATTTTGAAGTAAATGTGAATTTCATAGTTGATGTAAAGAAAATATCATGTGCATGAATACAAAGAGATAATATATAAAATAAAATATAAAAAGTTATGTTCCGTCGTCCACGTGATCGTGGCGAGGATGCCCGCGAATCGGATGCCTCGGGGAGTGGTTCGAGATGCCTCGGGAGTTTCGAGATGCCCCATTGAGGGTGGGATGCCCCGTGATTGGATATTGCGGGATGCCTCAGAGTTGAGATGCCCCACGAATCGGGAAGTTCCGTGAATCAGAAAGTAAAGAAGAATTGAATATGATAATTGAGTACATAATGTACGTTTATAACGCATGCCCATGATGAATAAGATGAGCATTTATATTTGATGCATGACCATGATGCATGTTCACTGATGAATAAGAGATGATATGTATATACTATGGCGTGGTGAGTTATTCGCATGTACTTAGTAGGCAATCTCAAGTAAGGTTGCTATTGATTTGCTATCGACATAAAAAGGTAAGATTTTCATGTGCTTGTCATGTAAAGAAGTTAGAAATGTTTGATTGCATGTTGATTGTTTCAGGTTGAGTGGTGGATGGATTTCCTACCTTAGAATTAGAGATTTCATTTACTGGGCCTCGGCTTATTCCTTTATTTTTCAGACCTGTAGGATGAATTCTGTACCACCATCACCACTCACACCACCTATGTTCGGAGCTCCTGTCCAGTTTAATGTTGTTATAGAAAGAAATAATTGTACCTGGTTCGAATATAGTTTATGTTAGATGCAAGTCTATAATATGGGTCGACGTAGGACTTCCGGAGTGGATCGCCCATAGATACATTGCCTGGTATATACGCACAGATGATGGGAAGACGATGGGACCCCTGAGAGGTTTTGATGGTCCTCCAGGCATGTACGTCGACGATGAGACTTCACCGGGCGAGGTGATTGACCCGTAGTTAGTGAGTGGCCATATTGGAGGTATGGTCTTTTTGGAGTAGCTATGTGGAGTAGAAGCTTTGGAGCCAAACCTTCTTCCCAGAGTTAATGCGATGTAATCTTTTGTCTTTTGGGAATTGTATTAAAACTTGGAAGATGGTCAAAATGGATAAAGAATCATATGTTAATTATGTAACTTGACTTCTTGTGATTGCTCATGCTTTATGTGGTGTTGATGTTATGTGCTTCCGCATGCGAAAAAGTTTAAAGTAGATTGCATAAAATGGTAAGGACACGTGTAGCGCGTGACGTTTTGGGGCGTCACATACAGTCTTTACTCAATTCCAAGGACTTCTGACTTGAAAAGAGAGCGAAAATAGCTTAAGACTTCAAGAAGAGTGCTATTCTAATGAACCCAGAAGCACACAAATTTGGATCACGACTTCCTTTTTCCCTAAAATCATCATGACTTCCTTTTCCCTAAAATCACATTTGAACGTCGAAAATCACATCAAGAAACAAGAACTCGTAGAGCAAATAGACCCAACCCTATTTTCTGAGCGCAACAAGGAACAAGAAACCAAGGTTGGATTTTTATCGCAAGGTACCCACTAGGTTTCTCTTCTAGCCTCGTTTGTTTCTCTTTGTTCTCAGCGAAAAAACAGAGAAATCACTAGAAATTACCTGGGAATCTGTGCGGAAGAGGCGAGGCAAGGTCGATTGTCGAAGCCGGAGGAGGCGAGGTCACACTGTGAGAAGTGAGAAGAACAGAGGCGAGGTAGCGTCATGGGTGAGGTAAGGAGGACTAGAGGACTGAGGAGTGAAGTGAGGACTGAGGAGTGAAAAAGGAACATTAGGTAATAGGGAAATTCCTACGGTTCCTTAACCGGTTCCCAGTTCCAGTTCCTTTGGTAATCGGAACCGGAACCGGCGGTTCTTAAAAAATTGAAATCGGGAATTGAATCCTCACACATTGGAACTTAGAACAAGAGGTCCAGTTCCCAATTCCAGTTCCTGATTCTCAATTTTACCCGAAACCATGCTCACCCCTAATATTGTATATTAGGGAATCGTCTTTTTTCCTTTTATGTATATTTTTACCTAAATTTATTACTCTATGTACCATAAATAGGGCTTTACTCAACTACTCATACAATTTTAATATGAGAAAGCAATACAATTTTTCTCTATTTAGCTTTCCATCGTATTTTGACATGGTATCACGGCATGATTCTTTAAACTAGCTTCCGCACATCGTTCTTTATCCTGCAATGAAAAGATGCCTAAGAATTAGAATTCAACATCTAGCACGTCAAACAACCTCAAAAGTCCCTCCAATGACCCACCTTTGAATCCTCGCCTAGATACATCCATCATGACTGAAGAAAACCAGACGGAGGAAGAGCAACATAGATGATCAAACTCGGTTCAACCAATTCCAGGGCAAATTTTTTCAGGATTAGATCTAGTTGAGGCTCATTTAGGGCAATTTTTCTCGAGCCCACACTTCCAATGGGTCCTTGGATTGGGTTCGCATTTTCGAACCAAACCGGTTTAGGTTTGTTGGGTTTTGGGGCAAACCTGGCTCTAGTTTTTAGCCCCGGATTCTTTCCTATTGCAGGTACCACTAGCGGCTCGCTGGAACTAGGTGACCCCTTTTTACACCGTCGCCGTCGATGGACCATAACTACGCCTTATTGTGCAACAACTCTTGAGACTAGAGAACTATTCTGTTTGGTCTTGAGATCTCCAATGTGCCCTAATTACAAAAGATAAAGATGGATTTATTGATGGTATCGTGCTAACACCGTTCGATGAATGACTTGCATGACACTAGATGAAGTGCAACTAACTCGTCCGAACATGGATCGGCAACTGCCTCACGCCAGAGGTTGCCGCTGGACTTCCTTCGACTAAAGATGCAAAGAAAATCTAGGAAAATATTTGAGAAATGTACGGTAAGCTTGATAGGGCCAAATGTTTTTGGATAACTCAAGCCCTATTAAAGCTAAAACAGGGCAATTTCTCGGTCACGGCTACCTTCAACCAATTGTTGGCCCTTTGGAATGAACTGGAAATGGCTGAGGAAAAACTTGAACGATTTGAAACTACCCTAGCGCAATATCGAGCAATCAAGGAACGTGAGATGGTAACTAGGTTCCTGCTCACACTAAATGAAAGCTATTTACCTTTTCGAAGTCAGATTCTCGCCATGGATCCTGTTCCCTTGCTCGGACGGATCTATTAACTCGCCGTTCATGAAGAATCCCAGCGCCTTGCTTCCATAGAGTATTTGAAGGTCAGTGACCACGTCGTTCTTGCGGCGAAGGCAACACAAGAATAGTGACGAGTCGCAGCAAGGTGTGATCCGAGCAAGGAAGATGACCTCCTTTCTTCCTTTAGAACCGATGGACACGATTTAATCATGTCACTCGGATCGAATGGCTCAAGGCACGCGGTACGATCTAATGGTCCACCTTTCATCCTTGCCACATCCAAATCAGACGGCGCATATCATGCCACGTTAGCACCAGTGTAGAAGGCATCCAATGGTTGAGATTTAGCCACGTCATCCAAATCATATGGCTCAAATTCCAATAAAGGAAAAGGTAAATTTTGCGATTATTGCAAACATCCTTATCATACTAAGAAAAATTGTTGGATGGGAAGCTGATAGACAAAGAAAGGAAAGAATGAGATATTTCAGTCGTAGCTCATGCTAAGGTTAACCAGCCCATTAATCACGATCAATTCCAGCAAATCATGAGAGCTCTAAGCTAGCTGGGCACCCAAGAAAAAATGGCTAGCTATGCAGGTATATCATATTGCTTAATGAGCTCTATTTCAACTAAAGCATAGATTATTGATTCAGGTGTTAATGACCACATAATTTGTGATGAATGTTTCTTTTCCTATATTCATAAATCCCTTCATCATACTTCAGTTCGCCTTCCAAATGGAAGTGACATCTTCGTTACTAAAATTGGAAACGTCCATCTCAATCCATCCATCACACTGAAAAACATCCTTCTTAGTCCCGAATTTCAATTCAATCTCATTTCCATCTCCAAACTTTATGAGGACAATTCCTGTTGAATTCCTTTTTATTCTGATGTCTATTCCTTTCAGGACCTTTCGATTGGGAAACTGATGGGCTTTGGTAAAAATCATGATGGACTTTATTTTTGGGCTACACTACCCAAAAATCTTGATTTTTCATATTTCCCTTTGAATAAGGGCACCTTATGTAATGCCAACATTAATCATAATGTTTCTTTGTCTCATCAACGTTTGGGTCATAGTGCCTGCTTTCATCATCCCAAATGCTCTATTTGTCCATTGGCTAAACAATCGCGACTGCCTTTCTCTCAAAGCACATTGCGTGCCAATGATGCTTTTATTCTTTTACTTATGGACATTTGGGGACCATATCATACTTTGCATCGCGATGGGTCCCCTTTTTTTTTCTCACAATCATGGATAATTATACACGTGCAACTTGGGTTTTTTTTTTTCATGCAATCCAAAGCCCAAGTCCTTTCCCGTCTTACAAATTTTCTTACATTGATAAAAAAAATCAGTTTCATAAATCTATCCAACGGATTTGTACTGATAATGCCCATGAGTTTTTTAATCACGAATGTTCCTCATTTTCACCTTGAATGGCATTCTTCATGAGAGTTCTTGTGTCTACACACCCCAAAAAAAATGGGGTTGTCGAGAGAAAACATCGTCACCTCTTAGAGGTTGCTCGTGCCATCAAATACCAAGCTTCTATTCCTGAAACATTTTGGGGAGACTGTGTGGTCATAGTAGCCTACTTAATCAATCGGATGCCGACTCAGATCTAAATGGAGGAACTCCTTTCAAGCTAATCTTTGGTAAAAAACTAGATAACCGTCACCTCCGTGTCTTTGGATGCTTATGTTGTGTATCTATGTGGGTCCTCGGGACAAATTGGGTCCCTATGCCCTTAAGTGCAAATTTATGGGATACCCTACTCTTTGGAAGGGATATCAGGTTCTTGATCCATTGATTGGATGATTTTTTATTAGTAGGGATGTTATTTTTTATGAAGATATTTTCCCTTTCCAAGATGATGAATAACTGTAAAAAACTACTAATCGCATTTAGTTCTTGAGTGAGGAAGATTTATCACCTTCCTAGCTCGTTATGGTTCCTCATATGTCATCTCCCATGGTACCTTTTGTATTTGGAATTAATCCTAGTTCGTCATTGGAAATAAATAGCGAGACACCAATATTATTATAAGAGGATTATATGGCTCATTCATCAAATCCTTCGGATCATACCTCTCATGGGCCACTTGATACTTATAAGTTTGATCCCACTCCTAGACGTTCAGGCCGCGCAATGCAACCACCCACATGGAGGAAGGACTACATTTGTTTTGCCTTGAACTCATATGGCACATACTATCCCATCTGCTCTTATGTTAGTTTTGCTTGTCTATCATTAGATGATATGTGCTGCATTAGTAGCATATCTGACAAACAGGAACTGTACTTGTGCAATGAAGCCGTCAAAGATCTCCGTTGGCAACAAGTCATGGAGGATGAGCTACAAGCTTTAACAGAGAGTAAGATCTAGGATTTCATTCCTTTAACACCCCATTGACGGCCCATTAGGTGTAAGTGGGTGTACAAAATCATGTTCAAGGCAAATGGTTCCATTGAGCGTTATAAGGCAAGACTAGTAGCCAAGGGGTTCACACAGTAGGAAAGCTTCGATTATCAGGAGACATTTTTCACAGTGGCAAAGGAAGTCACTATTCATTATTTTCTCTCTATTGCTGCTCTTCGTGATTGGCCTTCGCATCAGATGGGTGTTCACAATGCCTTTCTTCATGAAGATTTAAAAGAGGAAATCTATATGGATCTTCTCCTCGATTTACGTAGACAGAGGGAGAATCGAGTATGTCGTCTCTGCAAATCCCTATATGGACTCACACATGCTTCTCGTCAATGGTATGCTAAATTTACCAATGCACTCATAGCTGCAAGATTCAAGCAATCAAGACAGGACTATGCCTTATTCACATGGAGTCAAGGTACATCATCAATTTACTTACTAATATATGTTGATGATATACTTATTATGGGGGATGATGAATTTGCCATCAAGGAATTTAAGAAGTACTTGTATTCCACTTTTCACATTAAAGATTTAGGATCCCCCAATATTTTCTTGGGATTGAAATTGCACGATTAGATAAAAGAATTTGTCTCAATCAGTGCAAATTTATCCTAGAAATCATATCAGAAGCAGGACTATCGGGTTCCAAACCAGTTGTCATTCCAATTGAGCAAAATGCGAAGTTAACAATGGCCGAATATGATAAGGGATTGTCACCAATGAATGAGGATCTTTTACTCAAGGATCCTTCTACATATCAGAGACTTGTTGGGAAGCTTATCTACCTCACCATGACCATATTCGATATGTGCTATGCAGTACAAATTCTCAATTAGTTCATGCATGATAAAAAACAGTCCCATATGAATGCTGCGTTGAAAGTAGCGAAGTACTTGAAAGGATGTCCATGATTGGGAATACTACTGTCTCAGGATAACAACATGGAAATGATGGCATATTGCGACACAAATTATGCTTCTTGCCTCATGAGTAGATGATCGGTTACAGGATTTTGTGTCAAATTGGGAAACTCACTACTCTCATGGAAAACGAAGAATCAATCGACTATTTCATTATCATCCATTGGGGTAGAATATCGAGCAATGGTGAAGACTAGTTATGAAATTGTCTGGATATTAGGGTTGCTTAGAGATCTCGGTATATGGGTAAGGGAACCAACAATCCTATTTTGTTACATTGATGCTATGCTTAAACTTGCAGTAAATCCAGTTTTTCACATATGAATGAAGCATATAGAATCGATTGTCATTTCATAAGAGATAAAATCCAGGATGGAGTGATCAAGACAAGGGGAATAAGGACAACAAAGTAACCTGCGGACGTCTTTACCAAACCTTTGTGTCAGAGGCAACATATGTATCTACTAAGCAAGCTAGGTGTCCTCGATGTGTATTGACCACCAGCTTGAGGGGGAGTGTTGGAAATACTATTGCTCCTAATTGATATGATGAAGTTATCATTGGCACTGATTGATATCGTATATTTAATATGATTGTCCTTAATTGATTTACTGGAATACTGTATATTAGGGAATCGTCTTTTTCCCTTTTCTGTATATTTCTTACCTAGACTTATTAGTCTCTATGTACTATAAATAAGGTTGTACTCATACAGTTTCAATATGAGAAAGCAATACAGTTTTTCTCCATTTAGCTTTCCATCGTTTTATATTGTGACAGATGTTAGGCATCATTAAAGCAACACAATGGCAACAACTACGATCATCATCAAAGTTAATATTTTCGTCGATGATGATTGGCAGCTCACTGAAAAATTATAAAATCCCACAAACTTATTGATCATTGATCACCTAGAGAGAGATGGTAAACACGAACAAAGTAGCAGTGGCGAGACAAGCTTGCGACACCCGAGGGTGATGGTGAGTGCCAGTGCCAGTGAGTCGTGAATGAGAGACGGAGTGCGACAAGCATGAGAGGAGAAGGAGAAAAGGACACTAGCCTTGATATGAGAGAAGACAATATATATCAAGGTTTGTTTGTTTGCATTAAACTTTAGTTCAAATTTTAAATGAATTTTACGTTATGTCATCGGTTTTTTTTATTATAAAACATTTGATGTGTTAAGTTCACTTGGTGAAGTCGTTAAAGCTTTATCAAAACAAGTATGGCACTCTGATTCGAATCTTCTACGGCACAGTACGACCTGTTTTTGTTGCTGTGATGAAATTGATCTGTAATATAATAGCTATATACTCCAATGTGATATTCGACCAATAAAAAATACCCAAATGTAATAGAGTTATAATAACTATTGCGCTGCTTTGTTTAAGTAATGTAATATTTATTACATTGCTTGGTTTCGTTAATGACATATGTAATAAGGGGGAAATGGCCCCGGAATTATCAAAATGCCCCTAAAATCATATTAGGGAGAATATAATAGTTTTCACTTTTATAGTCAATCATGAATTATTAGTTTAACGCAACATATAGATTATTAGAAATATAATTTATTTTACCAAATATGTTTTTATATTTTAATAATTTATGTATGACTATAATTAAAAGTAAGCACATAACATGTGATTGTATTAAAGTAAATACTAAAACATAGTAATTATCACATCATCACATTAATAGCTAATAATGAGTGCAATACCCCATACACAAAATCAAGATATTACAGTTTATTATAAGTTGTTATCTATCATTGACTAATTAGTTTATGATTATAATTTAAATTTAATCATGTGATTATATTAAAACAAATATTATCGACTACATAGTTAATAGTATGATCTTTAGATAGACATACCTAATATAAGCAATGAATATTATGCCAATTATTATAGTATAAATTATTTTTACTAAAAAATAAAATATGTATTATCAAGATAACATAATTATCATTACATCAATTATAATATGTGAGTGTGTCAAAATAATCGTAATTGGTGTTGTCATTATGTATATATTATGTAGGGTAAATGCCACAAAAAAATCCCAAACTTTACCATATGTGACACATTTACTCCAAACTATTTTTTGTGACACAAAAAATCCCAAACTTTGCCTTTCGTGACACATTTACCTCAAACTTATATAGTGTGACAAATTTACTCAAAACTTTTTTTTGTGACACTAAGAACCCCAAACTTCTACCGTGTGACACATTTATCCCAAAAAAATTATTTGACCCAAGGGCATTTTCATCTTTTACCATTTTATTAAATAGAATATTCAAAAATATTCAAAAAAAGAAGAAAAAAAGGAAAATCGGGGCCTAGGCGGTAGGCCCTTGTTGCTGTTGTCCCCGTCGCCGGAGAGGGCTAGCGGGGGTCGCAAGGTTCGATGACCCTCGGCCAACCTTGTCGAGGGCCACATCCGCTGGGTGAGGGCCGACAATCCTCACCCAGCTCTGGGTGGCGGCGAGGGCCGCGATTTGGGCAAGGGTCGCTGGCCCTAGCTGAGCCCTCATCGGCCCTCTCTAGCGATGGGGCTAGCAGTGGCAAGGGCTTGCTGCTCAGGCCCCGATTTTCCTTTTTTTTTCTTTTTAAAAAATATTTAAAAATATTTTGAATATTCTATTTAATAAAAAAGTGAAAATAAAGAAATAAAAAAAGTTTGGGGTTAAATTTGTTTTTTTATTTCAAGTGGGATAAATGTGTCACATAATTATAAGTTTGGGGGTTTTTAGTGTCAAATAAAAAAGTTTGGGGTAAATGTGTCACAAAGGCAAAGTTTGGGGTTGTTGGTGTCACAAAAAAAGTTTGGGGTAAATGTGTCATAGAGGGCAAAATTTACAGTTTTTGGTGGCTTTTTCCCTAATATGTAATAACTACTACAACTTTCGTTATAATATGGATTACACTGGAGTAACTATTACTACTAGCAAACACTATAATAGTCAGTCAACCTGCAATAAACCTATAATGTTATAATCGTTAGTTTTTTTTTTTTTAACAAGAGACAAAGGCCAACTCAACAGCCCGACCGAATCTTTGGGTAGAATCGACGATTCAAACTCTCACATCAAGAATTTGAACGGCTTTGGTTGGTTCTCACCAATGCAAACTATAAATCTACCTAGTTAACTTGTGAATTCGCCAATTCTCGAGTTGAACTGAGACCAACGCTCTACCCTAATTGGCGATCATGTAATTAAACCCACACTGCCGTTGCTAACCGAGGTTTAGTGCCCTCCGGCAGAGGTGGTAGTCAATTGTGGCTCTTCGCCCCTCTGTTCATTTTATAGTTGGAGTTTTTTTTTTTTTCTGAATAGTTAGGGCTATGCTAATGGCGCCCAATTAGATGCGACGTTGGTCCCATGTGGCCGCCACATCAGATTTTTGCTGAAAATTCACCCAAATCTTAATAAAGTACGTCATTTATAAAAAATACGAATATTTATTGTATAAAAGTGATTGGAATCAAAATTTAGTGACCTAATTAGAGTTTTATCTCAAGTTAAAAAATGACTTAGAGCGATCGTACCAAAATAACCTTTTAACTAAAATTAATCACTGAACAAGATGTTTGTAAGCAAACCCTGCTTGGTGTATGTACGTGATATATCCAACATAAGATCACGTCTCAGCAAAATGAAGCATTGGTATGATAAATTTTGACATCGGAAATATTGCAAATGAAAAGACAATGGCCAAGCCTATGTGATTCATGTAACCCAAATGTCAATAACTGAGGTAACAGCAAAAGCGAGAAGAGGTTAATATTGGATTAAATTGTTGGAATCACTTTGATTCTCCAAAAAAAAGTATAGGTTAATACTGGACTAAGTTCTAGTTAAAGTAATTAAGTTAATTCACTTTTAATACAACTCATTATATTTCCTTTCTTTTTTCCTTATTTTCAACCTTTTCATGCTTCACTACCTCCCAAATTTTTCTTTGTATCTGTTTTTCGGATGTTTCCATTTCCTCACAACATAAAGAAATTATTTAAATTAAATGGTACCTTTTTCCATAAGTGAACGCAAAATATTTCCTTTGATGCTTTGTGAGACTTATTATAAGGTCAATGTAGCTGAAATGGGTTCTCTTTTGAACTTGTGAGTAGGAATTTCTAATGATAGTGATTATGACGGGACCAAGTCAGACCAAGTCAAATGTAGATCTTCTTAACAAGTAAGTTTAACTCGGGTTTGTTTTTTTCAAGCCTAATGTGACGATCCACACCCACGTCATAATCAATTGGCATTGATTTGGGTCTTGTGAGCTGAATTAAATGCAGAAGAGTCAAACTTATCTTTTATACTATGATTAACCTTTTTTGTGTTTCGTAAGTTGTGGTATAAATGTGCATCCTTGGAGTAAATATTGGAAAAAAAAAGAATTTTGTGCTTAAACAACAGGGGACCTAAGAGGCGTTTAAGTGCTTGATAATGAGGTGTGTAAGCTACATGTGGTTGAGAAAGAAAATCAGTTCGATAAGTGTAGTTCTACGCTTTCGAAGTACCAAATTGACAAGTATACGAAAAATTAAATATTGACAAGAACCACAATTTGCTCTCTCCCTCTTTCCTCGCTCAGTCACATGCACGGCATGTGCACGTCATGCGCACGCTTTTCACACAACATGCACACACTAGCCACATGCATAGCAATGTAATGAAAACCATCTCCTTTCGAATCTGAACATGCTCGAATGGCAAGCCCTAGATGTCTGCCTTGAGATATTTCGCGACATCCTTGACAACTTGGAAATAAGACCTCACTCCACTTCGTTTTGATGTTTGGCAATTTGGAATTAAAAGGAATGGAAATAGATATCTGGAATGAAAAGGCTTCGTTACTATGTTTTCAATAATGTAGAGAGAGGTGTGTACAAATAAGAAGGAATGAGTATGACTAAATACAAAAAGAAAATTTCACAAATGGAGGACTCTTTATGATAAGAAAACAACTAAATCAAGAAATATGATATAGTAGTTATGGATTTTAATTACCGTTCAAATTATAAAAAGCTCGCCTTCCTTGTTTACTAATTTTCTTGTTTTGTACAGGTTTATCATCTATATTAAAGAGGGGTTGTATTTGGAGTAAGTCATGGGGGACAGTACGAAAACCAACCTCAGTAGGTTCTTGAAGACCTTGATCAAGGGCAACCGAAACTACGTCGACAGATGGAGCACTTACTAGTCAGCCATCGTCAGTAAGTTCTTGAATCTCAATTTCTAATCAAATAGAAAATATATAAATCTTTAGATCCAAAAAACAAATTGCTTATCGAGTCATACATCAATGACTTAGTTGTCCCAGCAGGTTGGTTGGAGTTCAATGGTTGGGTTGGTTTGAGCACGCTCTTCTATGTGGAGTACCTGAACAGAGGCTCGGGTTCTAACACGAGTGACCGAGTGAAATGGCCTAGGTACAAGGTTATTAGCATGTCAACAATGGCAAGTAAGTTCCCTGTCGAGTCTTTGATTCAAGGTATCCAGTGGCTCAACGACACCGGGTTTCCTTATTATCCGGGTCTGAGGGTCTGAACTAGATAGGAGTGAAATGTTTAGATTTTTCAGTCTGCCTTAGTGGAAATACTACGTAATATTTCACTGTGATAGTGCATATACCTCCTAGTTGAATAAAAAAATTATGGTCAATTTTTCATGTGTTTGAGCACCGTGGTAGCATTAACTTATTGGACTTACTGAATTTTGAATCATTGAGTTGGACAGTGACCATCAGCAAAAGAAGAGAAAAGAAGAAGACGAAAAGAAAGCAACATTTTGGAACAACGAGATCCACAAATTAACTCGTGGAGAAAATATTCATTTTGGGATTTGAATAAGAATGCACAAGAAACATGAGATTTGTTCAGCGGAAATGAGAAAACTAAAAAATTCAAGCAAAAACCCCCCATCAACTCGAGGCTAATTCGGTTACTCACTATAGTTTCTCACGAGTCATTCTCTATAATGACTGCATCTTTAAAGACGTTCACTAATAGATAATTTGTGCCTCACCTGCTATTTGATATTATTAAAGTGAATGCAGAAACTATTGAAAAATGCCATTCTAAATCACATCAACTTATTATGAATTTCTTAGTCCTTCCCCTTTTAGATGTCTATAATGAATAAATTTACGTGCACATGCGTGCACGTCATGCGCACGCTTTTCACACAATATGCACACACTATCTACATGCATTGCATGGTCATGAAGAAACATCTCCTAGCGATCCTCAGCATGCTTGAATGGCAGGTCTAGATGCCTGCCTTGAGATGTTTCGCGACATCCTTGACGACTTTAACCATGCCATCTCCTACCTCGAGGGCTCGATAGTCCGGTAGGACTCAAATTTGATCACAGATCTTTCGGAGCTTGGCCTGAACTCCTTTCTATTTGTCGTGGAAGGCAATCTTCTCTGCTGAATACATTCCTTTGCCACCAAACATCAGCATTGGTGACAGACGTGAAAGTGCAACTCCCGAAAAGCAGATTGTTGGAGACATCGACAGATGCAACAAAGTTTGATCTTGTGGTGGTAAAGGACGGGCTCTGGCAATTTCACGTCCATCAACGATGCTGTGGTGGCAGCTCCGATGAATAGCAAGACCAGGTATTTTATAATTTTTGCATAATTAGCTTATCTTATATTTTCTTTTTTTCCAAATGTCGTTCTTGGTGCAGCAACTAGGGCTAAAAGCTATTTTTAGTGGTGCTGTGTTCTTGAGGATTAGTTGACTAGTATATATGTTGCTTTAACTTGAAGTCGGAAATAGAAGATAAGGAATGCCTGATGAAATATTGCAAAATGTGTAGCTGTCTAGGGCTGATAGCTATTTTAGTTATTTCTTATTTCCCTATTTTTTTAAATTTCTTTCTTCGTACATTACTGCTTCTTTTGTTATTGTGAGCTGATGATCTTTAGCTGATGATCTTTTTGAATAATGGCCGTTCGATTTGTTTCTCTTGTGGGCTCGTACTCACTACCTGATTGATTTATTGTTTCAAGTCAATTCAACCCACACTCAATAATATATTTAGTTTTTTGCCAAGACTTCTTTTAAGATGTATATTTCCTTAAATTTTCCCCCTAACTCATTAACATTTGTCATGTTTTCCCTATATTTCTTTCATTACATACCACATATAATTAAGTAGTTCATCTTAGTTTAAACAGAATTCCATATAAACGTCACTAATGGGGGTTGTCTTTGGCCAATGGTTACGAAATATTTTGGTTGAATTTTTGTCATCTTGTTCAGATAACGATTGTGTCCTAATACATCCGGATGTCGATATTTATTCTTTAATTCCATGAACAGTGTTCAACTTTTTACTAAATGCGATTTAACTATAAAAACTAGGGAATTTTACGACATCAACAATCAATTATATATATTTTAATAAAATTGAAAATACTATAAAACGGATTATTTTCCCACTTTGTCAAGGGGTTTGCCGATTGCCGCTACTTTCATGACAAATGAATAAATGATAAGAGTGGCTTGGAAATGAAACCTCAGTCCTCTCGATGCAGTCATTCTCGATAATGACTGCATCTCTAAAGACATTCTCCCCAGCCACAAAATTGCAAAAGTAACTAACAGATAATTTGTACCTCATCCATTATTAAAGTGAATGCACTAGACGTTAAAAAATGCCATTCTAGATCGCATCAAGTTGAATTCTAACTTTTGAGGTAATTATGAATTTATTAATCCTTCTCAATTTAAATTTCTATAATGAATAAATTTACTTGCACATGCCTAGCACGTCATGCGCACGCTTTTAACACAATATGCACACATTAGCCATATGCATTGCACGGTCATGAAGAATCAGGGTGTTTATTTTTTATACTGTTTTGTTGCTACTAAAGTCTTTATTATTCTTTGGTGGATGACTTGTATATACACCAATTTTCATTTTTTCAAAACCTAACAAAAACCACTTTAATATACGAAATCTTCATTGTGTATGTAATTCTTACAATACTCTTTAACTTTTTATCAGCAAATAACAATTTCATACCATCTATCATTCATAAATATATAAATGTCGAGAATATATCAACATGAGTGGATGGCTCCAAATTTGAAAATTTATCATTTACTTAATAATGTTAGTCTCTAATTCAGAATTAAAATCTATTATATGCTTTTTGAAATACGTCCACGCCTTAAATTTATCCAATCGCACCCAATTTTCAAGTTCAAAAGATTGTTCTTCCAAATCCTTTTAAGTTATAGCATATAATGGCTTAGTTAATTTCTTACTTTCTACTGGCTAGGGCATTTACTTGTTACCTGAATGTACTTTGAATGGATCCTCCAAGTTTTGGTTATAGCTTTTAGTTTTATGAGAATAATTAATTTGGACTATATTATTTTGTAATTTTCCTCCCATTTTTGTGAGAGATCTGTAGTCTACCTAAAATTTATAATTCAAACAAAACCTGGGGTAGGGGAATTTGTGGCTGACCAATCAACTTTGGATGTCTATAATGCTAGCAGGTTATGTTAACCTTCATGGTACAATTCCTGAAAGGATATGTAATTGAATTAATAAATATTGAACATCATTTTCCACCCTTCGCAGATGTTGAGGGCAATGAATTTCTCGCTAAGGGGATCACCATTGAGAATTTTGCGGAGCCGAGCAAGTATCAAGCAGTGGCATTCCGGAGCAGATCGGGAAAGTCAGCATTCTTCCGGTGCAGCTTCTTGGGATACCAAGACACACTATACATGCACAAGGGTCTTCAGTTTTATCGCGAGTGCGATCTATATGGCACGATGGATTTTGTGTTTGGAAATGCGGCGACAGTTCTCCAAAATCGCAACCTGTATGCACGCAAGCCGCACTTGTACGCACGCAAGCCAAATGAGAAATAGAAGAATGTGTTCACTGCCCAGGTGCAAAGAGAGACCAAACTAGCATACTGGGATGTCACTCCTCAGCTGCAAGTTCACAACCGCACTAGACCTTGTCCCAGTGTAGTCATCCTTTCAGGCATTCCTTGGCCATCCACGGAAAGAGTTCTCGACAACGGTGATCATAGAGTTGTACATTGACGACCTGGTTGCCCTAGCTGGGTGGTTGGAGTTCAAAGGCTCAGTTGGGTTTAGCACGCTTTCTATGAAGGTGTTAAGCATAAAACCGTGCAGATAGAGATTATATGAGGAAGTAATGGCAATATGAAGATGATCACCGGAGTAAAAATGGCAGATGGAGAAATTTTGACCGGCGTGGAAATTAAAGAAAAGAACAATAATTGTTACAATGGAAAAAAAATAGACAAATATATTTTAAAGATGAAAAAATTATCAACTTGAAAAATTCTACATTAGGAAATATCACGAGGAAGAATTTCTCGAAATAGGATATCCATGTGGTGAAAGCTAAGTGCTGATATATTGTACGTTTTGGCTTTGCATTCTTATACTAGGCAACAAGCCCCGTGTTACACGTTAACCTTTTGAACTTAGCACGAAATTAATTTAATACGAAAATGTGAAAAAGGCTTTCTATTGTGACAATTAATTTCTATCCCGCATCCAATAATCTCAATATAAGATTCGGTCTCAGCATGATGAAGGATTGATATGATGAAGTTCGACATCCGAAATATTGCAAATGAAAAGAAAATGGACAAGCCTATGTGATGCATGCAATCCAAATGTGAGTAACTTATAAGAGACAATGGCAAAAGTGAGAATAGCTTAATACTGGATTAAGTAGTTGGAATCACTTTGACCTATCTTAAAAAAGACACAAGGGGTAAAAAGAACATGAAATCATTATATTGTTGTATGGTACATAGAATTTGTTCGTCCCCATTTGCTCACCCCGGTATTGCCATCCAGTTAACTATTGTTAATGCGCAAGTTGGCTCCCCCGTCTGGTCAAGATTCGCGAACTCGAATCCGACCTACTCACATAGACGATCCGCTATTTGAGGATTTAGAAATCTGAACCTGTGTCGTCGATTCAGATCTCCTTTTCTGATTTCAAATTTCTTAAAACAAAAATATTAGCGTACCCGAAAATACATCCTGGGGTGAATTATCGATTGTCTGCTCTGGCACAACCTGTCCAGACACTAAGGCTGCGTTTGTTTGGCGGAAAATGAACCATTTTTGGAAAATATTTTTCAAAAGTCATTTTCCAGGAAAATGAATTCAATACTTGCTTCTTTAGTCGGTTCTAATGGAAACCTCAACACAAGGTAAAGGAATTTCAAGAACTGTTCATATACAACTACCCAATTGCTTAAACTTCCCTCTCTGTGATTTGGATCCTTGACTCGATAGGACAGGTTCTCCAAAGGGAAAGAATCCCAAGGCAGGCGAGGAGCTGTCGTTTGTGACAAACTAAGAAATAAAGGGTCATGAACTTTTTAAACGTCAGTAAAGTAAAGGTACTTTAGCAATGGAATCCCCAACCCCAACTGTTGTGGACAATTTTCCGAATGGTGTGGAATATGATGGAGTTCTTTTATTTCTTTCTTTTGTTTTGTTGGGAAGGATATGATGACGGAGATGGGGTTGGTTGTGTTCCACGCAATCCTGTGCAAGTAGAAAGATACTAATTGCTCGGTCGACAACAACTAGGGAAACAAAGAGATACTCTTGTAATCGACATCAGGATAACGTCCAAAAAATGTCTTAGATCCTAACAGAAATATTGTTATTGGCAATAACAATGTCGAAGCATATTGAACTTGACCCTTTGACTTTAACTTATATTCTTCTCCCACGAGCTTAGTGAATTCAGATTAGACAAGTTCGTTTGGTTGCATATTGGAAGTGAATCAGTTAAATACCTGTTTCATCTGTTATTTATATGCAGGTGCCCTTTTGCTGTTATCCCACACTACAAGCTAAAAATGTTCCCCATCTTCCTTCCTGGAGCTTACCCTAGTTATCTATGTCACCGCAGTGCCAATGATATTCCCTCATGGAATCGTATGTCTCCATAAATAATTACATAATTAAAGCATTGCAAATCACAAGGCAGAGAAAGTGACATGTACATGGGATTGTCTTAACGCATTTGCATTTATAAGCAGTGTGTCTCTACTTAATTTGCATTCTTAGCTATGCAGCAGTTATAGCCTACAATCCAGAAATAGTCCTTTTGTTCGAAATATTATACCCTAAATCTAATTGAGAAGCATAACCATGATGAGCCCTAAGAAGCTAATGAAGATGGCGAGGAAGTGGGAAAAACCAGCCGCTTCAGGTAGGAAAAGAATTTCACATCAGGGAGCTAATGTGGAGGCGAATTCATCATTAGCACCAGAGAAGGGGCATTTTGTCATCTGCACGACCGATGGAGGGCGTTTCACCATTCCTTTGCAGTGTCTCCATAGTAACATTTTACAAGAGCTCTTCAAGATGTCTGAAGAAGAGTTTGGTTTGTCGGGGGACGGTCCTATCACCGTGCCCTGTGATGCAGCTTTCATGGAGTACATAGTATCGCTTGTGCGAAGATGCATAGCCAAAGACATAGAAAAAGCTTTGCTCAACTCAATTGCATTCACTTCGTGCTCAATGGCTGCTGCTGTTCATACCAAACGTGGGGATCAGGGAGTTCCTTTTCTTGGCCATTGAAGGAAACACAAGTGATTTGTATATACTTGGAAGAAAATGTGGGGTTTGTACGGCATAAAAATTGGAAGTAGTGTAGTTTGTACAACAGGATATAGCAGATAGAAGATCTTGTAAATCGGTACATGGACACTTTATGCATGACAACATAATGAAATCATGTGTCCGTGGTTCAACTTTATCAGGCTGACTTTGATCGGTTAGTATATCAGAACCAGATCTGTGCATCTTGCGTATCTTTATAGCACAATGGCATTCATATTATGTATACGATATTGTCATGGTAATAAGAAAAAGATTTAGCGGTTCTAATACTGCATGAACCCGTTGCCACATAGACAAACCAAAAAGGAACGTGCTACTTCAGTACCACGAAAATGTATTTGCATATTTACTGGTTGGTAATCTAAACCTGGTGGATTTGGTAATCACGTTGCCGCATTTGTTGTCTTGTGGGTATGGGGAGACACGAAGATAGTGTCTATTTAACCGAGGGATTGTCAGGGGCAAGAATGGTAAGAATTCCTGCATGTATAGTTCTTCATATAGTAAGATAATGATTATGATTGATTGAATTCTGCAGCACTCTAATCAGAGTGAGTTCTACTAATTCATTGCTGGAAAAGTGGATGCTTCAGACGTGCAATTGCATTTTGTCACATCTTACTAAGAAATTTGATCCTTATATCACCCTTATAATGAAAAAGTTGATACGAAATTATGTATAAGAATTTGGCCCCTCTTGACTGTAAAACTTGTGCTTGTAGACGAGAGACTGAACAAATAGTTCAAACCTTGAGATGATGCAGTTTTGGAACAATAAAGTAGGAACATAGAAATGAATTTTCGTACAGGGTTCCCATTAGTTCTTCTAAGCCTTTAAAAATAGTTGAGAGCTCCTAGTTTGCAAGGTCTTTGTCGCCAATGCCGATATCGTGTTCTTTTGAATTCCCTTTCGCACAAATACAAGTCATCAGAGAACAGACCTTTCGATTGCTTTTCCCAGATCACCAAAATGAATTGAAACCTAAACCTTCATGTATCCCTGAATGGGCTAACTGGTGGCATCTTTATTTCGTCGAGCACCTTGATGGAGCTGTTAGATCTGCCTTGGATCAGGTGAAAGAATACAATCCTCCTTCCAAACAGAAAG
The DNA here is from genome assembly GCA_001662345.2 of Metrosideros polymorpha var. glaberrima. Classification (NCBI taxonomy): domain Eukaryota; kingdom Viridiplantae; phylum Streptophyta; class Magnoliopsida; order Myrtales; family Myrtaceae; genus Metrosideros; species Metrosideros polymorpha. The sequence goes on along the minus strand of BCNH02000007.1, from coordinate 2,048,180 downwards.
CTACTGATCGGGCAAGTTGGGCTGAACCACTGAAAGCTATCGATCAGGGAAATTAGGAAGAATCCTCTAAGCAAGACTTAGAGTCGTCGACAGACGAGGAAGTTGAGGAGGAGTCTTCAGAGGACTTGTCAGCACCTATCGCTCAGGCCCAACCTTCTCGGCCATGTTTCCAAAGAAAACCAGAGGGAAAGCTATTAGAGATAACCGCCTTACTTTATGTTTCAATTTGCTTCCACGTCCTTTCCTTATACACTCATATCTTCTGGCAACTACTTCTCAGTGGACTAGAGTCACCCCTCCAAGGGCTAGGAAGACGCGATCGACTGAAGTTCAAGTCTCAGAGGAAGAAGAAATGGATGACATACCTTTGACTAGAAAGAGAAAGATCCATTCCATCCTTTGAGATGCCAGTTGTGAGGCTGAAGACATCGATACCAATGTTGACATGGATTTACCTCCTTCTTTGTGTACTGACGACATCACTAGGGCTGTTATTACTTCTTCAAATCCTGAAGGCCAGATTGTTCTTACCGATAAAACTTCCAGTGTTGATGCCAATGTGGACATTCATGCTTATGGGACGAGTTGTGGTTTTCGCCCTTCTTCTTTTGATAATGCGTAACTCTTTCTTGCCCCAACTCCTTCGGCAGAAAATGGTAAGTTTCTCTCTGCATTCTGGCTTAAGTTTTTTAGGTCACATTCTAATCGGTACCTCCTTATATTAATAGTTGTTTACCCTGTTGTGGTGCAGACGAGACAAGGTTTGAACGGACAAATGCATCCATTGTTCTTGGTGTGGATGATCAAGACTAGTCAGATGAAGCTGTTGATATCTCCTATCAAGCTTCATCAATCAAAACTCCCTTTTTGCTTCTTCCAGCGCCAAGGCAAGGTATAGATCTGGCTTGACTTCACCTTTTGATATTCCGTATACTTGCTAACTTTGGTTGTATCTCACTTTGTCAGGTACTTGGGAAGCTTCATCATCTGCTCTGTTGTTCTTTACGGACCGAGCCATCGATTCAAGATCTCCTCAAGTTGGATTAGGTGGTAGCGCCAGTTTGCTATGGTTGAGGTCTAGGGTTCTTCATAAATATCTTGGGCACCAGTCGACACCTCCTTCAATACAACAATTGGACCGAATCAGAGTTAAGGAACCCCTAGGTTCTTCTATCAAGGCTAAGCTTGTTCTGAAGCATGTGGCGAAACTTCAAGATTTTGAAGCTGTCGATTCCAACTGTTCAACATTTAGGCCGTCATCTACATCCCTTACTAGTGATAGTGTTGCTAAGGCTAAATGGTTTGAGTTCCTTGAACTTTCAAAAGGTGACTTCCCCACAATAGTGGACAACCTGTTACGAAAAACGCGATGAACAAAAGACAGAACACAGAGTTTTACGTGGTTCGATCAAGGTGATCTACATCCACGGGCG
>BCNH02000007.1:2027578-2044903 GCA_001662345.2 Metrosideros polymorpha var. glaberrima | reverse complement strand
AGCAACGCCTCAGCCTCGCCAGATCGGCGAGCTCGAGTCTCGCCAAAACGGCGAGGCTCAAGCCTCGTAGAGGCAGGCAAGGTCTCGGCCTTGTCGAGGCAAGCTCGAGGCCGGCAAGGCCTCGTCCTTGCCAGATTGGCGAGCTCGAGGCTCGCCGACGCTCGCAGAGGCCAGCGAGCTCGTGGCCGGCCACCAACGGAGAAGAAGACAACTAAAAAAGAAAGAAAAGAAGAAAAGATAAAAATAAATATTAAAAAATCAGAAAATGACTAATGGCCAATTTATGACTCACTTAAATGAGTTAGTATGTTTAACCCATTTATGACCCATTTAAAATCCATTTATGACCCACTAAATTTTTAACTAACTCATTTATGACTCACTTAAGCCTTTAAAGCAACCTATTACCATTAAATATGGGTTGAATATGGGTTTGTGACTCATATTACCACCTCTAGTTGTTTCTAGTCCTCTTTTTTCCTTCTTCACACTGCTTTTACTTTCGTAATGGACCAGTGACGGTCGCTGTCACGCCCCAATTCGTTCAGAACAAGGGCAATGACACAGCCGTCCTTTTCACCAAAAGGACGCAGCCTATACAGTAATCAAAACTCCACCTGATATCAAAATATATATACACATCCAAACATATATATATATATGATTAACAGGTCACATGATTACAATATCAGAGTTTTACTACAAACCACTAAAAAGGCATATGACCACATTCACCAAAATGCCTAACTAAGCACTCCACAATTGTATACCGTTCATACCAAAAACCCCATTCTATCAAAAAGCTACTGCTAATGTGGTGCTCACAACCTACTCACGACTCGCTGAAGAACTTGAAAAGTCAGTGAGATGAAAGGAATGAGCTACCACGGCTCAGTGAGGAATACATTTCTTCTAAGCGGATCGAACAATCACTATTCACATTTCGACAACATAACATAACTCATTTTCTCCAAAATCAAAGAATCGTAAACTTTCAATATCAAAACGTCGAAATAAAATATCAATCTCATCAAAACACAAGCTAATGGTCCATCCATTGGCGATTCTCGTCAAAACACACGTCAATGGTCAATCCATTGACCAATCTCATACTCAAATATCAAACCATGGTCACGCATAATGTCACGTGACATAGGCGACCAAGATTCCCCACTCGATAAGTTCACCACCTACAATGCCGGTGGCTCGGCCCACAAGGATATCCCAGATTAGTATGTGCATACCCACAAACCCTCCACCGGGTTCACAGCGATATTGAGTATCACGATCATATCCTCAAAAATCCACAATCAACATCAGAAAGCCATTTCACAAATCGGTTTCGCAAACCGAATCACAAAAACTTTCACAATTTCATTAATTAATGTCGCAAATCATTTTCGAATCAAAGCGTCGCAATTTCACTTATCCACCATAGTACATTTCACAAACTCATCATAAATCATTTCAAATAACAAACAGGGTAGTAAATACTCGATCCGAAGTTATGCATAAAGAATGCTATAAAATCCATTCCTTTTCAAAGAATTTCCAAAAACGCAATTTTTCCTCAATTTATAATATGTTTTTCTATCTCTTCACAATATGGGTTTTTATAAAAACCAAAGAAGAAATAGTATCATTCACCTGGAAAAGTTGAAAACCAACCTACAATGGTTACTCGAGCCGATGCACACGTTTTCCTATCAAATATATGAAAAATGGTATCAAACACTGAGTAATACGCTACTCTAACGCATGACTTGACTGGGTAAAGCCTATTTGTCGCTAAAACGACACCTATGTGCCAATGAAAAGCTTGCTCATAGCGGACATGCATGCTGTCCACTATGCGCAACTTGTGCAACAAACCTAAACGTGTCATAACTTTGTCCTCCGACCCCCGATTAAAGCGAGCTTACAGTCCAAAGAAAGCTCTTTTAACGTACTTCAAAACCCTTAACATGAATCCTCCAGAATCTGTCCAAAAATCGACAAAAACGGGCACAACATGCTCTGGTCGCGCACTGTTCACGGTGCGCGTCATACTTCAAAATTCCGTTTCTTGCAAACCATAAGTCCAATTTAAGATCCGTAAAATCCCATAGCTCCACAACACTCTTAACTATCATTCTACAAAAAAAATCAACTTAACGGCTCCAAAATCGGACTTGGCTGCTCAAATTTCACATAATTTCGAATTTCAACCATAAACCCAAAAACTACTCGGATAGGATAAACGAGTGGTGCAAGAGCTTACCGAGCGCTGCAATATGTAGTGGAGTCGACTTGGCGAGGCCTCGTGGCAAGAACGCACTCTTTTTTCTTCTTCTTCTTTTCCTCTCCTTTTCTCCCTTTCTTTTTCCCTTGTTCTGCGAGCTCTCGATTCTCTAAATGAACCGATGGAGTCACTGTTCTACTTTTAACTTTTCTTCTTTGTTGACTTTGTCAACTTTTTTTTTTTTTTTGCTGACCAAGTCAAAAATTTTCAAATCACCTTGCTATCTGTATGGGCTTGTTGATATTTGCGGAAGCATGTGTTGGATTTTGGTGAGTGTGTGTAGGTGTGTGTATGAGTGTGTGGGAAAGAATTAGGCAAAGAAACAGCAAAAATGTGTAGGATAGTGGCGACAAGGGTGCACAAGGATGGAAAGGGAAAAGCTTTTATTATTAGTTGAAAATACAAAGGAAGGAGGAAAGGTTTTTGTGTTACACTTACTCAAGCACCTATCACACCTATTTATAGGCTAATTTCACCGACATTCCCTTGTACAAGTGATAAAAACATGCCCCTCGTGTCCTTTTTTTTAACCCATATACTCTTTGACTTTTATCCAAGATTTTTCTACACATGCTCTAGTGAACTCCATACTCTTCCTTCACCACTTGAAGACTAGATACTTTTGTAGGATTCTTCTAGATTTTTCTCATAAATGGATCACTTTTTAACACTCCTCCTTGATCCATTTACACGATACTCCGAGCATTCTTCGTAACGTTTCGAATTTTCCTGGCGGTAGTGCTTTTATAATTATGTCCGTGACTTGATCATCCGTCTTGCAATATTTGAGCTCAATTTCTCCATTACTCTGTACTTCTCGAATGAAGTGATATTTAATATCGATATGCTTAGTTCATCCGTGAAAGATTGAATTTTTCGAGGTAGCAATCGTGGACTTGTCACAAAATATTGGAGTTGGTTTAATTTGTGCTTCTCCAATATCTTCTAGTATTCTCCGAAGCCATATTGCTTGACTAGTGGTTGTAGTAGCTGCGATGTACTTTGCTTTTGCAATAGATTGTGTCACTGAGTCTTGTTTTTCAATGTCCATAAGAACATTCTAGAATCCAGTGTGAATGCATAACCAGTAGTGCTCCTCCTGTCATCAGTTGATCCTGCCTAGTCACTGTTGGTATAACTAGTGAGCTTAGTTGTTGCACTTGATCGACATCAAATGTCGTAGTCCGTAGTTCCTTGTAAATATCTAAGAATTCTTTTGGTAGCTCCAAAGTGAATTTGACTTGGACTCTGCATAAACCGTGATAGTAGACTGGTAGCGTTCATGATGTTTTGTCGTGCAACAATGAGACATAGTAGACTCCTAATCAGACTTCTATTGAGAGAAGCATCAACTTTTTTTGCTCCATCTTCCTTCAATAGTTTCTCATTTATCACGAGCGGTGTTGCAACTGCTTTGCAATAATCCGTTTTAAATTTCTTTAGGAGGTTTTCAGCATATATTTTCTATGAGATGAAAATTCCTTCAGTTTGATCGACCTCGATGCCAAGGAAGTAGTGCATCAAGCTCAAGTCTATCATCTCGAATGTCTTCTGTGACGTCCCAGGCGCATCACCTACCACGACTCATTGGTTATTGCTTAATTAGCACGCAAGCGGAAGTTTAGACTTATGAAGGTCAGCATTTATAACATGAATGGTTTCTCACCATTCATATATCTATAGGCTTGGGGGACAAATACACATACTAACACTGTCATCATATATTTACATCATAAGAGTTCATTTAACATCTTAAAACATAACATCTAACATAGGCGAGGGACCACATTTTCACAATACACATACATAACACATCACAAACAAAAGAACTCGTCTGCCACTAGCATCAGGGGCCAAAAAGTTTCACCTATCCTCACTAAGCACCATAAGCCGTGAGTTTGCTCTAAAAATGTGGTGCCAACTTCATCGTTACCTACTAACTACGACTCATGATTCATCGTCCAACCTCTCCTCCTAGTCCTCCGCTTCGCTAGGGTCTTCTTCCTTGCTTGAGTTCGGTCCGCCAAGCACACTATCACCACCACCACCGAGACCTCCAAAGTTCAGTGGTCCGTGGAATCCATCACTTTGCCTCTCAAACCATGCCATGAATCATACCGGCCTAAGTGGTGGAACGCCGATGTCCATTCAAATAATGGTTACCACGCGAATGAAAATCATTGTAGTCAAAGTGCTTTCCATATCCTCAGTGTGAATCTCAATGTGAGTAGGGAAACTGTAGCGGGCGACGAGAGGAACATCCATACTAGCTCAATCTAAAAATGTAAGGGGTGAGCTTAAACGGCCCAGTAAGTAAGACGGCATAGATTTATAAAAATCGATCAACAATCTCTTAAATGGAAAAACTAGTCATGAACGATGCAATCAACTCACTTACTTACTCACCTTATTAACTAAGTTAATCAAAATAACCATATGACCGAAACATAGGAAATAGATATGTAAACCAAGTTAGAAATTAAATTGCAAATCACATGTACAAACAATATGGACTACAAGCACATGAAATATGCTAATGTGATGCATGTTTTTGGTATTTCACACTTCCACTTTCCACTTTCACAATCTCATTAGCGGTTCTCGTCGGTTCGCTGTTCGACCCGCATAATCATATCCGGTTCACTGTCCGGGCATCCAAGGTTCACTATCCTTGGGAACATCCAAGGTTTTCCTTCCTTGGGAACTTCCCATGGGGCATCACTGGTTCGCTGTCCGATGGCCTTGCTATAGTGCATATGAGCTATCATGTTATATGCAATATGTTTTATATCAAATGTAAGACCGTTAAAGAAATTTAAGCGCCCAACACAATTCAGCACACTCGGTGATATAAACTCATTAAAACTCAATTTTACGCATATATGCACCATAAGCATCAACTCGGTACCAACACAGTCCATCCATGGCCATTTTCGCCCAAATGAGAGCCAAAATCAATCCAATATAAAATCTCACGCTCCAAACTCAACATGCTTAGCTCGGCTGACTCAAATGAGACACTAATCCAAAATTTCCAGCATGTAACTAACCTCATTTCACCACGCTACACTTTAAAAATAAGTTTTTTTTTTTTGGTAAAGGTAAGTATATATATCCAACCAAAAACCCGATTACAAACAAAGAAAAAGCAAGACAACCCTCCCAAGCCACAAAAGCAGAAGTGCCAAGCGGTTAGGAGAGATGTTAGGACGCTCACGAAGATAGAAACAAGAGGGCAAGTACCCCACAAAAGAGACCCAAAGAGACAACACCAAGCAGGGGGTCACCGGGCAAGAAAAAAGAGATCAATACAATAACCCCATCTAAGAGAAGATTGCATTAGAAATGCCCCATGATCATTGGAACCGCCGATTAGCAGCCGTGTCTTGGACGCTATGGAAAGATGAGGCTTTGTCTCGCACGGCCTTCTCGAGATGCTTTCTGATCGCCGGAAGGTAGAGGGCTTTGTCCCTGAACAGAATATGGTTCCGCTCCGTCCAAATTGAGTGACAAAGAGCGGCAAAAGCAAACCGACCCCCACTGTCCACCATAGTTCAAGTCCAAATTTAAAAATAAGTTTTACACTTTACTAAAGTCATAAAATCCATTTTGCCACCACACTGTCCACCATAGTTCAAAACCAGCGAAGACCAAGGCATAAAAGCTCACTTTCATGTCAAAACTTGCTTCAAAATAGTCATGTCCAACTCAGTGAAGCACAATAGGCTTCGGTAAAAATTTTCCAGCAAGCAAAATGTTCACAAAATCACCGTATAGTCCATTAAAATTTCAGAACTTTCATTTCAGTCCATACGGCTTAAGAAATCTTCATTTCCATCACATAGAACTCATCATGGCCCCATATTTGCATGAAAGTAACCGAACGAGAGCAATGAACAAAGCAGAATTGGTCCACTCCTAAATTTGAGCTTAATGGAACACGGTTCAACATGCAAGGACAAATCTTGTTTAAAACCAAGAAGAAAACTCTCTTGAACCACAAATAGTATCCATTAAGTCATGAGACCCTCTAAACTTCATAATTTTCCACATGCAAAATTGAAACACAAATCAAGGCTTGTATGGTTCAACTAGCAACCAATTCAAGAGTAAGATGGACCCAAAATTATCCACCTAGCTATCCCACTTACCTCTTGCAAATTAGCCACCAAAATCTTTCCTTTTCTCTTGCCAAAACCCACGAACCAATAGCTCAAAGAAGCTTTCCAATGAAAAGAAAAGGATGAGACAAGGCTTAGAGGTAGATAGAAAAGGATTATAGAAAAACTTTGAACCATTCTTTCACCAATTCTTGAACTCTTGGCTCCAAGGACTCTTCACGGTCTTGAGAGGAAGATTGCCAATGAAGAAAGATGAAAATGGAGATAAAAAGAGAGAGAGAGAGAGCTGCCGTGCACATAGAGGGAGAGATGAGAGTTGAGAGTTGAGTGAATGAGAAGCCTAGGGTAATCATTTGATTTTTGCATGATTTAGGCAATTCTTGCTAATTGTCCATCAACCAAAGCTTCCTTCACATGCAAAAATTTCTTATCAAAAGAAAGAAAAAGAAAATAAATGGAAGGAGAAGGATGGTGTTGCCGGTTGCTAGAGAGTAATGAAAGAGATGGTGATAAGAAGGTTGTGTGCCAAGCACACAACTTAAGGGCTTGCATGAAATTCAATTGGGCAAGGGGAAAGAGTGAAAAGATGGCTTGTTATCTTAAGAACAATTGTTTTCAAGAAATTTTCACAAACTTTATATTTGGCAACAAAAAAATGAAGGGGGTGGCACCTTGATCTTTTAGTGAAAATTAGTGACCAATTGATATCGAGTGGTGATTGAATTAGGAGAATTGGTTATCACCCATTAGTATAAAAATTTGGTTCCTCAAACAATACTAAAATTTATAATACAATTAGCACCCAAAGATAATTTAATCATTCACTAAAATTTTGCTAAATTCGAAATTATGGAAAACAAGAAAATTCGAAATTAGTGAAAACAAGAAATAAAACTTGAATTATTAAAAATTCTAATTTAGATAAACTCAAGCTTTAAATAAATCCTTGTGCTTAGGAAGTTTTCTTGGAAATTAAGTTTTGAACCTAGACACAAAATGAAGAAGGTTCAAGTTGAAATTAGCACAATTAATAAGAAGGTCAGATAGGTCATTTAGAAAGATGATTAACTGACATAGATGTAAATTTACATTGTAAAGGACTATTTAGGCATTTAAGCGAATTATAAGGACAATTTAGGAATTTTACTTCTAAAGGGCATATAGGTCATTTGTAAGGATAGTTTAGGGACGTTTATGAAATTGCACACTTCAAGGAAAATTTAGTCCTTTAGGCAAGTTTGTATGGGTAGAATAGGCATTTCGTAGGAGCAAGGGCATTTAGGTCATTTAAGCATAAAATGAGGGTAATTTAGGTACAAAAATATGAATGCAAGGGTAGAATGGAAATTGCACGTACCTTAGGGTATTTTAGGAACTAACAATTTTTGCAGGGACGGAAATGTAACTTTATATGAAAATTACACTATCGATTTTTCGAAGATGAATTTAGAAAGCTTGGAAAGCCTTGGGCATAGCCGGGATATCCCATTCTCCACTTCTCATGCCCAGTCTCAGCCTTTCCTAATCATATCGACCATTAACCATAATGGTTATTCTCCGTGCACTGTATAAAGGCGGTCTGAAAATCGGGATGTCACATCTTCATCACTTCTTCTTTAAATTCTTGAATCATCTTCTTGTTGTTCTCTGTATATATAAGATCATCAACATACAGAGAGACAATGAGAGTGTTAGACTTACCTTGGGTCTTGATGTAGAGCATTGGCTTGCTCATGCTCCTCCTAAATCCTTGCTTGGTGAAGTATTTGTCAATTTTGCTGTACCACGCTCACGGTGCCTGTTTCAATCCGTAGAGGGCCTTCTTTAGTTTTAAAACTTTTTATTCTTGGCCTATGATGATAAAGCCTTGTGGTTGTTTCACATATATTTCTTCTTGGAGGTATCCATTTAGGAATGCGGACTTTACATCTAGTTGATAAATCTTTCTATTCTTTTGTGTTGCTAGAGCTATGAGTACACGAATAGTGTTAAGACGAGCAACAGGAGCGAAAGTTTGAGTGTAGTCGATACCTGGTTGTTGCAAGTATCCTTTCGCCATGAGCCTTGTCTTATGCTTCTGAATTGATCCATCCACATTGAACTTTGTCTTGTAGACCCATTTGACGCCAATAATCCCCTTGTCTCCGGGGCGATGGATGAGCTCCCAAGTTTCATTTTTCTCGATCATCTTGATCTCTTCCTCCATGGCTTGTATCCAAACTTCTTCTTTGGCAGCTTCTTCGTAATTCTCTAGTTCTAAAGTAGTAAAGTTACATGATTCATAAACTTTTCTAAGTGATTTTACCCTCATTATTGGAGATTTCGAAGTAGTTTCTTCTTGCATCGCTCTTGGAGAGGCTGGTGGTGTTATATCATGAGTAGTGGAGTTTGACACTTCACCTTCTTCTTGAATTGTTGATTCTTCATGTGCTAGTGCTATGTTTGGTAAGGTGACATACTTCTTCTCTATCTTCTCATCCTCCCAGTTCCAGTAGGCATTCTCGTCAAACTCGACGTCTAGACTTTTTATGAGCTTTTTAGTTCTTAGGTTGTAGACTTGATAGCCTTTTGATTGATCACTGTAGCCGAGGAATATTCCCTTTTCCGTCTTCTCATCAAGCTTGCTCCTCTTTTTAGCAAGAATGTGGACGTAGCATATACAGCCAAACACCTTGAGATGCTTCACTAAAGGCTTCTGTCCACTCCATGCTTTGACTGGAGTTTTTATTTTGTATTGCTTTAGTTGGCCACTTGTTTAAGATGTATACAGCCATGTAGATGGCTTTTGCCCAGAACGTGTTAGGAAGGCTTTTCTCTTTTAGCGCGGACCTTGCCATCTCCATGACAATTCTATTCATCATTTCTGCTAATCCATTTTGCTCTGGGGCGTAGCCAATAGTTAGTTGACGATGGACTCCTTCATCTTCACAGAATTTGTTGAACTCACTTGAGTTGTATTCCATGCCTCTGTCACTTGTTAGGAATTTGATTCTTTGGCCACTTTGATTCTAGATGTGGTCCTTGAATTTCCTGAAAATAGAGAAAACCTCCGACCTTTCTCAAAGAAAGTAGACCCACGTCATTTTTGTGTAGTCGTCAATAAATAGAATGAAATTTTATTCTGATTAGGTGTGAGGGTCCTCGTTGGACCACATACATCCGTATGAACTAGTTCTAATGGCTTCTTAGCTTTTCATGCACCTCCAGATGGGAAGGACTGCCTTTGTTGTTTTCCAAATAGGTAGCCTTCACAAACATCTGAAATTTCTGAAATAGCCAAAAAATCTCTCATTATATTTTTTCGATGGAGAATTTTTAATCTAGCGAAATTGAAATGGCCAAATCTTGAATGCCATAGTCATGAATCATCAAGTTGAGCTTTCATGGCTAAATCTCTTACGTATTTCCATTGAATTGGAAAGTTTTTATTCTCCATTTTAATAGAGGCAATAATATTTTTATACTTATCATTGATAATGCAGGCATCTCTTCCAAAGTATAGAGAGTACCCACTTTGTATCATTTGACCTACACTTAGTAGGTTTTGTGCAAGATTGGGAACTAGATATATGTATGAATATATTTTGGGCTTTTATTTGTTTTAACGGCGATAGAACCATCAATTAATGTGTTGTTGCCCAATTTCACTTGAGTTTTCACCGATATATCAATATCGATGAATATCGATTCTTTCCTAGTCATATGATTGCTACACCCACTAATGTACCACGTATAAGTTTTCTTATCATTTGCCGCTTAGCCTATGTAGAAAGTATATTCTTTACTTTCTTTTTCTTCAACTTAGTTGGCTCGATTATTCGTTTTCGCGTGACAATCTTTTTCTATGTGGCCATATCTTTTACAAAAGCGGCATTGTGGTTTATTTCTGAACTAGCAATCTTTTTCCATATAATTATTTTTCTTGCAAATTCCACAAGGTGGGTATGTTTTTTTTTGAGTAGTTTCTCCTCCTCTTTTATTTCTCCATGAGCTCCTTCCACCATTTTTTGATTGATGAGACTGTATATTCATTTTTGACTGAAATGCGCTTTCAACTGAATCTTTATCTTGTGCCATCACTCTTTTCTCATGTGCTTCTCGAGAGCCAATTGATTCACTTATTGACAGGGTTGATATATCCTTAGTTGCTTCTATCGTTGTGACAATAGGATTGTATTTTCTAGTGAGTGACACTAGTATTTTTTTCTAATACCCTTTGATCAATAATTTCATCTCCATAGGCTCTAATTTGATTAACTAGTTCTTTTATATCCCAAGCTTGCTTCGCCGTTTTCGCTCCAATTATTCTTGGAAATATCGTCTCCAAGAGTGCTTGTTGGATCGCATATAGAGCTCGTGCATCCTTTTGTAGTTGATCTGCTGGAACACTTGCACCTTCTTGCAGAGCCTTGTATCCTCTCTAGACGATGTCCCATAAGTCTTGGGCCATCAAGAATGTAGTCATTTTAATGCTTCAATAATCATAGTTATTTCCATCGAAAATGGGAATGGGAAATGAGAATGATGTAGAGGTGACCATAGTTTAGTTGTTGTATATTTGGATAGATAGTTTTAGGAACAGTGGGTAGGACAAACGCCCAATACCAATTGAGACGCGGCTCTGATTTCACTGTTGATATTTACGGAAGCGTGTGTTGGATGTGAGTGTGTGCAAGTGTGTATGAGTGTGTGGGAAAGAATTGGGCAAAGAAACAGCAAAAATGTGTAGGACAGTGGCGGCAAGGGAGCACAAGGATAGAAAGGGAAAAGCTTTTATTATTAGTTGAAAATACAAAGGAAGGAGGAAAGGTTTTTGTGTGACACTTACACAAGCACTTATCACACCTTTTTATAGGCTAATTTCACCGACATTCCCTTGTACAAGTGGTAAAAACATGCCTACGTGTCCTTTTTTTAACCCATATACTCTTTGACTTTTATCCAAGATTTATCTACACATGCTCTAGTGAACTCCACACTCTTCCTCCACCGCCTGAAGACTAGATACTTTTGTAGGATTCTTTTGGATTTTTCTCATAAATGGATCATTTTTTAACAGGGCTCTTAACGGGTCTTTCTCCTTTTAAAGAGCTTATGGATTATAAAGTCGTTGCTGGCTCTCACGGTATATCTTTTGTCATCCCTCCTTGATTGTCTCTAAGGAATTTATTGACATGGCATATGCTCTTTCTTGTGGGGTCAATATCGATCTAGGACGAATGGTTCTCGCTGTACTTTACAGGTCTCTATATGATGCACAAAATTCACTTTACAGTGCACATCCTGATCCTTTCTTTGGTCCCTTATGGATTCTTAATGGATGGTTGCGACTGTACTTTCCTAGGCTTTTCTTCGATAAGGGAACACCTCCCTCTCGTTGACTTAAAGTTACTCATCGGTCAGTTGGGCTTGGTTCTGGACTCTAGAAATGTTGTCACCCTCCTAAACCTATTCCTGCTGGTGTCTCCTCTTTTGAATGTTTCCTGAGGCGTTCATTAGCTCGACCGGATTTTGTCTTTAGCACGGTTGGCGTTAATGGTATAGAGTATGACTCTTTCTTTGAAAACTCTGACGTCTATATGTTGTGGAAGAGCGTGCTTACTCAAGTAGACTTGAGTCTTGATTTCTCCAACAAGGTAAATTTTACCCTTAGAAATTTACAATCCTCATTTCTGCGCTCGCCAATTTGGACTCACTCGGGGTATTATTGTGCCGATCATCTATTCAATGGAGTATCCTTCTCACCTCATTCTCAACATCAAGGAGAAGCTGCAATCGTCTGTCATAATGAAGTTGTCAGTGCCATTCTAGGACGATTTAACTATGTTTCATTTTATGACACGCCGGATGATACTGATGCTTTTTCCGATTTATGGGATGAGTATCGATCTCTCCTGTTTTCTTCGGACATTGAAGCGATGATCCTCAAAGTCACCAATTTCCTTCCTTTAATAGCTAATCTGTTTAGACGACGATTCTTCGAGATGGATACTTCTGAGATCGATTTTTCTGAGCGTTCATCCAGTGGTGGTATGGATATCTTCTCCTAATTGTCGTTTATTTACTTCCTTCATGTCGATCAAATATATTCTCCAATGTTTGTGGGTCATCGAGATCGATAAAGAGTAGAAGGGAAGACGCTGGGACACCCTCATCCAGTCGCGCTAGAACGTCCATTGATGGGAATTTCACTGATCCTAATTCTTCTTCTGGAGCCAACATTAGTCCAGCTCATTCACCACCGAGTCCTTTTGGTGAGTCATATTCTCCTGGAGACAGCAATGGTGTTATGGGTAAATGGGCTAGACTTTATCGATTGCTTTTGCCTAGTTACATCCAGATTTGCCCTAACTCAAGCGCCGAGGAGGAGATTTAAGTCCTTATTGGCTTACTTGTCTAACAATTTCCATCATCATAGATGCCTCGCAATTCAGCATGCCCTCAAGGAGTTCTCTCTTTCTTTCACCTGCAACTTGATAGCTTATAAGGTTAAGCATGAGCAAATTGGAACTTGTCAAACAGCCGAGGATGACTACTGGGACAAAAGCAATGACCTCCATCATGCCCAAAATGTCCTTGAAAATTATCGTGCTGATGATCATACTCCAGTGCAGACTTTAATGATTTTAAGAAAGGCTGGTTAATCGACTCATGTCAATGCATGTCTCTTGTGCTCCAAGACATTTGTCGCGACAAAAGCCAACATATCGAAGCAAAAGTGAGCGAGAGATGCATTTACACAGCTTTGTTCATGTACTTAGGCAGCACTTTGGTTTCATGTGGTCCATTTCATAGGCAATAAGGCAGCATTTGGGTTTCATGTGGTCCATGTCATAGGCAATACCTTTGTTCCAAGTAATTCGATGTTCTAGGTTGCACATTTGTTTTGTATAGTCCTGTCTTGTAATCAATCAATGCTCCTAATGAAAGATTTGTCTTCCCTTCCATTATGTGTTACGTCTCTCCAATTTATCCTCAGGATTTTGAACGATAGTTTTTTACTTTGCCAGTACTCGCAACTGACCAATATAAAATTGATCAATCGGCGAAATTGTCAAAAGATGTTGGCAAGTCGGAAAGCGAATGTGCATAAGAACGTGAGTTCTCTTGTTGATTGATTGGGGGTACCTACAAAGATTACAGTATAGGCTTTATATCCCACTATAAGCAATTATTTACAAACAGTAATGGATTTTGAATCCACGAATAACTTCCGAGCACTGTCTATAGTTGTTGATAAGCAGGCTCGATATTCTAGGCACAATCCTCTATCATCAAATAATTATTATCCACAAAAAGTTAGAAATTCCAAGATTATAGGAATAATCACCGTGGTAATCATGTGTTCATGTCGATCCACCATCTTCGTCTTTGACTTATGTGTTGGCAAACCTTTGTTTTGTTCATGGTTGACATTGCTTCCGCACTTAGCAAAAATTACCATTATTTGCTATCAATAACTGTATTGGTCGATTTCTATCTAGTTGTCCACTGTTTCCTTCCAGTTGACCTCTGCAATAATCTCGTCGTCTTATTGTGTCGACATTCTATACTATCGATGAGCTTGTAGCTCGCCGATTTTCTCGTTCATTGATGACTTCTGCTGTAACCAAACTATACTCTTATGGACCAAGCTTTCTACTCAACGATATCAACCAAGAGTTAGGTCATTTTTTTGTGTCAACCCATTTCAATTCAACTTTGGTTGGACTTGGGAGTGATTAGGGGTGTCAACGGTTTGGTTCGGTTCTTCAAAAAGAACCGAACCTAACTGAACCGTTAAGGATGATTGCCGAACTGAACCAATTAAAGAACCGAACCGATTACAAACCGAACCGAAAATCCATTTTGGTTCGGTTCAATTCAGTTCGGTTTGGTTCGGTTCGGTTTTCCTCTTCTTCTTCTTTTTTTCTTCCTATTCTTTTTCAGTTTTACGATCGGCTCAGTTTTCGAGGCTTGTATTTTGTTATTCCTTTTTATAATCTTCCAATCCTTTTTCAATATGCCAAAGACTCGTTGTTCATAATTTTTAGACCTTCAAGGCTGCAACTCCTGACACAGGGCAAATGCATAAAAAAAGATAGACAATACAGGAAAACCCAATTATTACAAGTTTTAAGTTTGAGCATGCTGTTGAAAATTTAGACTTACTCTTCAACCACATAAATTGTCTGGTCGAATCTCTAACTGGAAGTTAATGAACATCTACATTCGGGTTCTCAAGAAAGAAGACAGAAGAGAATGAATCGAGTTTGCTTTTCCATCAGCTTGACACTTAATCTTGCCCCAGAATAACCGCACTACTAGATTAGTCCTTATCAGATAACGCAAGAACAAGCCTCATTGATTCGGTGAGAGAGTTGGGTACCCCAGCAAGACCTCCAAAATGCTTCCTAAAGGATTTCTGATAGCTAGCCCAGGATTTTAGAGACAACCTGCAAAGGGTAAATTAGACACAGAACAATGACGAACAAGACAGCCATGTAATTTTTATTGAATGAAAATTAGAGAACCAAGATTGCCTACTTTGGGCTGTCAAAAGTTTTTGCAGCTAAAAATGATTCATACATTAAGAACTATTAATGCTGGCACACCAAGTTACCTCGACGCCAAGTACCAATCTCGAAGTTAAACATCAACAGAAATCAATATCGAGTTCAGCTCTATGGTCGTAGTTGACAAATCTGCATTAAATTCACATTGAAAATGAGAAGTTAAGTAAGTATTGTAATATTGAAGATATAAAATATTCCAAGGTAACGTTTTCTTACCTGACTCAAAATTTTCGAGTTCTTCTAAGTCCTCCTCAATTGAAAGTGAAAGTGGTGCAGATCGTAGCCAATCTTGAGTACATATAAGAGCCTCCACCATGCTTGGGGTCAAGGAGCTACGAAACACATCAAGTACACGACCTCCGGTGCTGAATGCAGCCTCTGATGCTACAGTTGAGATGGGCATAGCCAAAATATCTCGAGCAATGGAAGAGAGGATAGGATATCTCGCAGAATTGCCCTTCCACCAATTTAAGATATCAAAGTCGGTGCTATAGCGTTCAGTTGCTTCTTCCAAATACTTATCTAATTCAGATTTTTCTTCCACAGATTCTTGTCCCGTTTGGCTAAGATACATTGCAGTCATAAAATCCACACCAACCACAGGAGACTTTGACACGCTCATTGTCCTTGTACCCTTGAACCTGAAGTTGCTTTAGGGACATAGACCGGTGTGATATTGCTCGAACAATAACTTCAGAGATGATGTTACTTTATCTCGTAAAGTTTCCGCCCTCTTGCCTTCATAAACTGCATTAATCATCCATCTCACATAATCCCACTTATGTCGAGGGTCAAGTATGCAGGCAATGAACATAGTTAGATTTAAGTTGTACACATTGCCAAAATACTTGTTAAATTTGGTTTTCATTCTCTTGGCCATTTCCTGCAAACTCCTGTCATCACCCTCATAATATACGTCAATCGTCTTAAGAAGACCATAGACATGTTTCCCCATATCATTACTAGTGACATAAGAAGAACCCGATACTTGTAAAGTCATATCATAGAACAACTTCAAGAAAGGAAGAAACCGACGAGCATATTCCCAATCATCACTAGTAGGCAACCCTTTTACCTTGGAAAGCTCTTCAACAAATTTGTTATCCTGAATATCTAATAGGATAAAAGCCTTTTCAAACTTCAAAGCCGCTTCCAACATCAGATATGTTGAGTTCCAACGAGTCTCTACATCCAAACATACAAGACTATTGGACTCGATATTTTCTAGCTCAATGCACCTCTTAAACCGTTGCATCCTCGCAGGAGAAGATCTCACATAATGCACAGCCGAGCGTATTCTAACAATAGAATCATCCATATCTTTCAACCCCTCTCTCACAATCAAACTCAATATATGAGCAACACATCTCACGTGGAGTAACTCACTTGTCAATAGTAGAGAGTTCCAAGAGTTGAGTCTCTTTTTCAAGTATTGAACTCCTAAGTCATTTGAGCTCTCATTATCTACGGTGATTGAAAAAATGCTTCTAATCCCCCAACCAGTCAAGCATTTCTCAACTGCTTTCCCTATGATCTCACCAGAATGTCTTGGGATTTGACAAAAATTTAAAATTTTCTTTTGTAACTTCCAATCAGCGTTTACAAAATGAGCAGTGAGACACATGTAACTCAAATTTTGACAAGAGGTCCATGTGTCAGTTGTAAGACAAACTCTTGGAGACGTATCAGAAAAATATGTTTTCAATTTGTTTCTTTCCTCCAAGTATAACTCATAGCAGTGTTGCCTCAATGTGTTTCTTGAGGGGATTGAAAACTTCGGCTGAATTCTACTCACGAATCTCCGAAATCCTTCATTTTCTACAAACTTGAATGGCACTTCACCAATAATAAACATGGCTGCCAGGTCTTTTTGACTAGCATCTTGGTCAAATTTCCATTGACTAGATGAATTACCTACCCCAACAAGTTGACCCGAGGTAGTTTTTTGCCTTTTCTCCACATTCGCATACGGATATTGCTTACATGTAGATAAATGTGTACGCATTGCACTAGTCCCATGACTACAACCAATATGAGCCCCACAATATAAACATTCGGCTTTGTCTTGGCTATTTGTCCTTTTAAAGTGTCCCCACATATCAGATCTCATCCTCCTTCTATCTGTGCCAATAGTTTCACTCATTGAAGAAGACATCTATCAATCCTTTTATCTATGACAATTAGAACCTGAAATTATTATTACAACAAAGCGTGTTCATTAAGTAAAAAACAATTCTGTCTTAATTGTTATTAGAGAGAAAAGTTATGCAGAAGAATAAGAAACAGAGTAGATTACTTGAATTAGTATGTCCTAATTTTTTTTGCCTGAGCCCTAGTGCCAACCTGCACATGATAAATAATATCACAT
>BCNH02000007.1:1990556-2005690 GCA_001662345.2 Metrosideros polymorpha var. glaberrima | reverse complement strand
AGATGATCAATGTCTACAATGATCTGTACTTGTTGATACATCCGATGTTTCTTAAAGCATGACAGTAAGAGTCAAATTCTGGCAGGAAAACTTTAGCAAGAAGAATTACAGAAAACTCAAAATTTCTTCAATCATAGAAAACTCAAATCAATCACTCTTTCTTTCCATTTTCCCTCTTTGTTTCTTTTCTGGTTAGCCAAAGAGATAGTTTGAAAGCCCACAATATGCTCTCATCTGGCAGAGGAGTTTGTGATGCCTCTTGTCCATTACTAAATTCTATTTTCTTGATTGGCCAAAAAGCCTTGTGATCCATGACCTCCTAGTAACTGCCATGTCCTGAACTACCAGACAACCGAAAATACCATCCTACTTGTACATCTTCGGAGTTAATTTGGCCACCAGAAAAATACGTGCATTTCGACATCACATTAGGTCACTTTCCATAATGACCAACTACCTGACATCCCATAGAAACTCCCAGCGCACCGAAGCTATGTCCATTGAAACTGTCACATGCCCCCTCAATAAATAGCCTTCCTCGATTTCGTTTAACTCACAGAAAAGTCCTCAATCTCCTTTCATCTTGCTGCTTGAAGTCACTTCAATCTCCGGACCTGACCACTTATCTGAACAATACGATTGGCCACAAGAAGCATGTCGAGATGGCTAGAAAGTGGAAGAAACTCGCTGCCATAGGCAGGAAAAGAATTTCTTTCCTCAGGGCCGATGCAGAAGGTTGCCATACAGAGAATTTAGCTGATGAAGGTTGTTTCGTTATCTACAGCATCAACGGGAGGCGCTTCATGATACCCTTGGCATGTCTCTCCAGTCGTGTTTTCCAGAAGCTTCTTGAGATGTCCGCAGAAGAGTATGGACTATCTACCGATGGGCCAATTGTAGTGCCTTGCGATTCGGCTCTCTTGGAAACTGTAGTCATGCTCATCTGACGAAGCGAATCTAAAAATTTAGAAAAAGTCCTATTTGATGCCATTAACTCCAATTGCTGCTTGTTCTCTTCATCCTATGATGAAGCTACGATCCACAGTTAGCTGTTCCTATTTGCTGATTGATTAGGTCACTTACTTTTTGTAAATACTAATTCTAGATAATGTTCTTTTAGCCCATGAGTTGGTCAAGAATTATCAAAGAAAGAAGATTATTTCTCCTTGTATGGTCTACACAGATATAATGAAGGCGTTTGATTCTGTGAACTGGTATTTTTTGTTCTTCATATGGAAGATAAATCATGTGCCTGATAAGATTATTAGCTAAATTAAAGCTTGTGTGGCTTCCCTCTACTTCTCTCTCAATCTAAATGGGGGCTTGGAAGGTTTCTTTAAAGGTGGGAAAGGATTGGGGCAAGGTGATCCATTGTCACCTTGTTTGTTTGTGATAGTTATGGAGGTCTTTACTAGGCAACGGAAAACTAAATATCATCCCATATGTTATAAAGTCTAGATTACTCACTTGAGTTTTGCCAATGATTTGATGATCTTATAAGGGAGAAGCCACTTGCAATACTGCAGGAACCAGTTGCAACTAAGTTTTCGATTCTACGCATTAATATTGTTCCATGTAAGGGTAGACAAAAGAAATAGGGGACGTGCTACTTCAGTACCGTGAAAATGTATATGCATAACCCTCAACCTGGTGGATTTGGTTGTCACTTTGCAGCATTTATTGTCTTGTCGGTAGTAGGGAGACTCGAAGATAGTGTTCTATTTAATTGAAGAAATGTCAGGGGCGAGAATAATAAGATTTCATGTATGTATAGTTGTTCATATGAGTAAATATTGATTGAGATTTACTTAAATCTGCAGCACTCCAATCAAAGTGAGTTCCAGTAATCCGTTGCTGGAAAATTCGATGCTTCCAATGTGCAATTGCATTTTCTCACATCTTGCACCATAACTTCCTAAGGATATCACCCTTATACTAAATAAGTTGATACGGAATTCTAAATCCAAATTTGGCCCCTCTGGACAGCAAAACAAGTGCTTGTAGATGAGAGACTGGACAAATTGTTCAAAACTCCAGAAGACAGTTTTTGAACGATAAAGTATGGAAATAGACAAAGAATAATCGCACACAGTTCCAATTAGTTCTTCTAAGCCTTCTAGAAAAGTTGAGAGTTTGCGAGGTCTTCGTAGCAAATGAGCTATAAATAACTCTACATTTGCTGATTTAGACTTGACATTTTTGATATGTCAATTTGGTTGGATGATGTCTCAGCATATCTGAAAATTCATTATGGGGTGAACTATCGATTCTCTGCTTTGGCGAAACCTGTCAAGTGTACTCCGGACACTAAGTAAACTCAATTATGGCGGCCTTAATCAAACAAGTTGTTTTTCATGGTAACCTCAACACAAACTAACCAAAACGAGGTAAGGAACTTTAAGAACTGTGCATATACAACTATCCAATCGCTTAACCTCCCATTCTGTGATGTAGATCTTTGACTCAACAGCAGGACATGTGCTCCGAGGGGAAAGAATCCCAAGGAAGGCGAGGAGCTATCACTCGTGACAAACTAAAGAATAAATGGTCATAAAATGTCAAAACATCAGTAAAGCAAAGGTATTTTTGCAATAAAATCCCCAGCCCCATCTAATATGGATAATTTTCCAAATGGTGTGAAATATAATGGAGTTCTTTTTCCTTGCTTTTGTTTTACAACGAAGGATATGGCGACAGAGACGAAGTTGGTTGCGTTCAAACCAATCCTGCGCAACTATATAGATACTCATTGGTTGGTCGACAACAGCTAGGGAAACAAAGAGATACTCTTGTAATCAGCATTAGGAAAACGTCCAAAAATGTCTTAGATCCTAACAGAAAAGTTGTTATTGGCAATAACAATGATGAAGTATATTGAATTTGACCCTTTGACTTAAAATTGTTTTCTTCTCCCATGAGCTTAGTGATTTCAGACTAGACAGGCTCATTCGGTTGCACATTAGAAGTGGATCGGTTAAATACCTGTTTCATCAGTTATTCTTATGCAGGTGCCTTTTGTTGTTGTCCCACGATACAATCTAAGGATCGTCCACATCTTCATTCCTCAAGCTTCCCATAGTTATTTATGTCGCCCACAGTGCTAATGAAATTCCCTCACGGTATGTCTCCATAATTAATTCATAGTTTAAGCATTGCAAAGGCAGAGAAAGTGACATTTTCATGGGATTGTCTTAAACCTTTTGCCTTTATAAGCAGTGTGTCCCTCCTACATTTCCATTCAGCTCTGCAGCATTACAAGCCTACAAGCCAGAAATAGACCTTTTGTTTGAAGCTTTATACTCTTAATCTAATTGGGAGGCATCAGCATGATGAGCCCCAAGAAGCTAATGAAGATGGCGAGGAAGTGGGACAAACCAGCTGCTTCAGGCAGGAAAATAATTTCCCATTCTGGAGTTAATGTGGAGGTGAATTCGTCAGTAGCACCAGAGAAGGAGCACTTTGTCATCTACACGGCTGATGGGGGGCATTTCACAATTCCTTTCCAGTGTCTCCATAGCAACATCTTCGAAGAGCTCTTCAAGATGTCTGAAGAAGAGTTTGGTTTGCCGCAGGACGGTCCTATCACCGTGCCCTGTGATGCAGCTTCCATGGAGTACATAGTATCGCTTGTGCGAAGATGCATAGCCAAAGACTTTGAGAAAGCTTTGCTCAACTCTATCGTATTCACTCCATGCTCGTTGGATGCTGCTGTGCATACCAAATGTGTTGATCAGCAAGTTCCTTTTCTTGATCAGTTAAGGAAACATCAGTGATATGTATATACTTGAGAGACAATGTAGGGTTTGTGTAGCATAAAAATTGGAAGAAGTGTAGTTTGCACAACAAGAGCTAGCAGGATGATGAGTATCTTGTAAGTCTGTACATGGACACTTAAAGGATGCCATCATAATGAAGTGATGTGTCCATGGTTCAACTCTATCAGGCTGACTTTAATCGGTTAGTAATCAGATCCAGATCTGCGCATCTAGTGTATGTTTCTAGCATAATGGCACTCATGCTCCACGACAATGTCATGCCACTGAGTTTTTGATTCTATACATTGATATTGTTCCATGTAAGGGTAGACAAAAGAAATAGGGTACTTGCTACTTCAGTACTGTGAAAATGTATATGCATATCAATTGGTTGGTAATCTCAACCTAGTGGATATGGTAATAAATTTGCAGCATTTGTTATCTTGTCACTAGTGGGGAGACCTGAAGATAATGTTCTAAATAAATGAGGAAATGTCAGGGGCAACAACAGTAAGATTTCCTGCATGAATAGTTCTTCATATGAGTAAGATGATGATTGGGATTGATTTAAATCTGCAGCACTCTAATCAGAGTGAGTTCTACTATTTCATTGCTGGAAAATTTCATACTTTGATTGTGCACTTGCATTTTCTCACATCTTGCATCATAACTGTCCTAAGATTGTCACCCTTTTACTAAGAAAGTTGGTACAAAATTCTGAATCGGAATGTGGCCCCTCTGGACAGTAAAACAAGTGCTAGTAGACAAGAGACTGTGCAAACCTCGATGACACAGTTCTGAACAACAATGTATGAACGTAGAAAAAGAATTTTGGTGCAGGGTTCCCATCAGTTCTTCTAAGCCTTTTCCAAAAGTTAGAAGTTGAGAGCTCCTAGTTTGCAAGGTATTCGTTGCCAATGAGCTATTAATAACTCTACTACTTAATAAGACTTGTGTCTAACACTGATTTAGACGTGACATTTGTAAAATCTCAATTTGGTATTCTTGTGTGGAAGGTCTCTTAGCATATTAGAATTTGGGTTATGGGGTGAACTATTCATTCTCTGCTTTGGCACAACGTATCAATTATACACCAGACACTAAGTAAACCCAATTCTCGCATTGTGTTGCTTAGAGTAGCCTTAATTTTTTTTTTTTGGTCGAAAAAAAAGCTATCTTTAATGGAAACCTCAACACAAAAACCGAAACAGGGTAAAAAATCTTAGGAACTGCGCATATACAACTGCCTAATTGTTTGACCTCTCATTCAGTGAAATGAAAACCTTCTATTTTTAAAGTCCTTGTTTTTTATACTAATACGTTCCTTCTCTTTTATACTGTTATTCACAAGTGGACATGGTGTTGTACCTAGCCAATTTATGCAAATATATCTAGATATTCTTGTTAGTGGTGCTCTGGTGTCTATTGTGAAATATTTAGGCCATACGTTAGATGATCATGTCAGTATCTTCTCTCGGTGAATTGTGCTCATGGTCCCAAAGTACTTGTAGAGCCAGATGGCTCTACTTGTGATAATACTAGACTGATACTATTTCTGATAAAGTTACGTCACAAGCTCAATTTCTCTGGTTCACTGTCAAAAGATGAGGAAATTAGATTATGCCTTTTCGCAGGCCTGAATGTTAGAGCCTCTATAGTGCGGTCATGTCACCTACCATGGAATGAAACAGTTGGTTGTGCACTAAGCATTCTTTCGGCACTGAAGAGGGGAGTATCACTTATAGTCCAGTTAACAGATAAATGTTGAATGTCCGAACCGATCTAAGATCCAAGGAGAACAGAAAAAATTGATGAATGTTCGGACAATTTCAGTGAAATTGGATGATCAATACTTTCATCGTCTCATATTCAGAATTTCAGATTTTTCTGCAATTCTTACCAAGGCTTTCTCTGCTGAAGGGCATCGCCACTTTTATCATATGGTTAAATTGGTCATTGGAGTTATCTTTACTAAGCACGCTACATAAGGCAAAGTACTCGACAGCTTATTGAATCAGTAACTGACATGTTCTCCAAGGAGAAAGAATCCCAATGTCGTCCCTGGACCTCATTTCTAACTAACCAAGACATAAATGGTCATGAACTTTCTTAGTAATTCAAAAAATATCGAACTGATGTGGACCTCATCTAAATGCTTTCGTTTTGGGCCGGAAAGAATACGACGGACAAGTTAGTTGCACACATAGGAGTTGTAATACTAAAAAATTTATCAATGCTTCAAGCGAGAACGACTAGGAAACACAGACATAAACAGATACCCTTCTAGCCAGCACTAGGAAAACGTCAAGATATGCCTTACTTCCTGACAAAAAAGTTATTATGGGCAATATCAATGCAGAATTAGTGAAACGATTGCTTTGACTTTGGCTCGAGCAGATAGCTGTTATTCGCAATAACAAACAGTTACTGCAGATGCTAGGCCAGGATGTCAACAACGAAATATTCTGAGATGCATGTGTCAGGTGTCAATGAAAAGGAGTTCCAGAACGGATAATTAGATTTATATGACTAGTTAATATTCTCTATTTTGCTCATAATCATTATCTCAGATTTGGAGAGTACTTTCTAGAGAGGTATTATCCCTGCAGAGGCAAAATCTCTAACTACTATGGATCTTGTTGCGCATACACCCTATGTAGAACACAATGCCAGAGTTCGTTTTGCAGAAAGCAATTGTAAGCAACCAGAGAAGTTTCGCAACATTTTAGGTGAAAGAAACTAAGGAAACATAGAGATACTCTTGCAATCAACATGAGAACATGTCTGAAACGACCTAGTTCCGAACGAAAAAAAATTCTAGTGGCAATAACTAAGAAAGAAGACAGAAGTAGAGAAAGTCCACTGTTGTGCTTTTCCCTCGAGCTTAGTAATTTCAGACTAATTACAACTACCTCGGTCATTTTAACTGAAAACAAAGGTTCTCTTACCGTCCATCATTTTGCTGTCTTTTCTTCTTTTTTCTATAGTTGTAAACAAATTTAGATAAACACTACGCAAACATCTAGGTCACTTCATCAATCATTTGGTTAATATTACTAAGTTACACGCTACGATTTTTGCTAGTTTCCCAAGTCTTCCACCTATATAAACAACTACTCCCATGCCCTCCACAGAACATAGTCTTGACTCTAATCCGCAAAAGTATCCTTTTCGGACCACATTCAATCCTCCTTTCCATACTTCACACTTACGACAACATGATCAGCATGAAGAAACTCCTCAAAGTAGCTGGGAAGTGGCAAAAGATCCCTGCCATGGGAAGAAAAAGGATTTCCCTTCCAAGAACAAGAAGACCTTCAAAGGCAGATGATTGTAGAAAGCTGGAAGTGAGTAAAAAGGGTCACTTTATAATCTATAGCACCGACGGAAGACGCATTGCCATCCCCTTGTCTTGTCTAAACACACATATTTTTCAAGAGCTGTTCAAACTGTCAGAAGAAGAGTATGGATTATCAAGTGATGGACCCATCACATTGCCATTTGATGCAGCAATTGTGGAGTATACAGTCTCCCTCACACGAGGAGGTCTAACTGAAGATTTGCAGAGAGCTTTGCTTAATGCGATTTCTTCTCGCCGCTGCTCATCATATGATTCTATGATCAAGGCTGGATAAGCCAACGATCATTTGATTGTTAGTATATTGTTTCAATCCTGTAAATGAATTTGTAGTGAAGTTTAATTGAAAATCCTTATCACTTCCGGTTCAACTTTAATAGCTCGCCTGATCAATAAAGGATGTTTCTCAAAAAGATGTGCAAAAAAGTGAACTAAATTTCAGTGGAAGATCAATACTACTGTCAATTTAGGGGAAAAGGATGTCAAAAGTGTCATTACTTTTGTACAGGCTGCCAAAACTTTTCATCGATGGAAAAAATGATGGCTTAAGTGCTTCTGGTGACAAATTTCGGCGATTCACCCTACATGACTTCTTTCAAAAAGTTTTAAGTCTGATGTGGCCTTTTTTTTTTTATAAAAAAAGGTGCAAAGTGGAAAATGAAGGAGATGACATGGCAAATGGACTAAAACGAAGACATTTTCTCTCCTCCTGTTTTTCTTTCCCTCTCTGTGTGATCGCAAAGATCACAGACAAAGATGAAGTCCATACCGGCGAATACCGCAGTCAAGAATTAACCGTGAAATAAGGCTTCCATCTTATTATCAAGTTCTTTGAGAATCCCATATTGAACTACATTTATCATTGATTTTACCATGGCCAACATTTTATAAGCAGGAGAAAATAGAATAAACAAAATCTCAATCTGTTATATCTCCAGGAAACGAAAGAGACAATTTCAGATTAAAAGATGAATTGGTGCTTCTCTCATCTATTCTTGCTGGTGAAAAGTTACGGACACTACCGACGACATAGCCGATGAGATCTTCTTTTAGAACTTTGACAATGACTGTAAATTGCTCAGCAACCTCCTCAAAGATGTGTTGGAGAGAAAAGTTGGAGCAAGTTCATGGAAAAAATCAAGAAATATCAAATTCAGCATATATCTTGATCAGTTAAAGACCACCTTGTACTCATCCAACAGGACAGAGTAATGTCCGTTTGCCTCTAATTTTTAAAGTTGTCGCGACCTAAATTTCGCTAAATCTAGCCTAATGGATTACTAAGTCAATTAATTGAATTAACTAACCTAGCTCGAGCTCTTCCAAACTCTACCAAATCGTGACGTAAGTTCAAATAATTAACATGCAAATGATTTAACTTTGAAGTCGCCACTAATCAGTTTACGGTAGGTCAATTAGACATCTAAATAAAGTATCGGGAGAAGTACTCTATTCCTTCGAATCAGAGATTATGAGTCTGGGAACTTGGTTACGCTAGATTACTCTAACGCCCTTTCGGTACCGTTCTTTTATTTAAGAAAACATTTGAGCAGACAGCTTTAGGTTAATTTTAATCAAAAGTTTTAATATGTGAGTATTCATGTGAGTGCGCAAACAATATTTAACACCAAATAATCGAAGCGTTAAATAAATTGCCAGATAAGGGTAGCGTAAACATACCTGGACGCTGCAGCCTAATCCCTAACGCTTATCTCCCAAGCGTAAGACCTAAACTAATGCAATTATCTTTTGAAATTTTCACTTATTTAATGAAATGCAATAAATGCAACTTTATACTAAAATGCAATGCAACTATACTATATAAAAGGCATTAAATTAAATGACATGAATCTAATGATGTATGAAATAAATGTCACACGTTATGGTCCTAAACTTACCTTTACTAAATGACGGGTAAAATGTATGCAACTATACTATATGGCATGCATTTAATTTAAGCTATCAAATTAAATTAATGAACCTAGACATGATACTACATAAATGCACATAGTCATGAAACTAAAATGATCCTAGACATGATACTAAGATGAACCTAGACTAAATGACGTACCAAATACATGACACGCATATGAATGTTTATTTTTGGTATTTTATGATTTTCGGAATAAAAATGCATGAAATTCAAACTATCCTAAATGAAGATTATCTTTAATATTTAGGAATTAATTCAAATTAAATCCCAACAATATTTTAAAAAATCTTATCCTAGTTCTAGAAGATTTTAAGATGAATTGTTACTTAAATGATGCAATGCTAATCTATATGCAAGATTATTTAAATGAAACTAAATCCTATGAGATATCGTTTTTAGAAAACATTATCTTTCTAAAATGGAATGCAACCTATAAGATACGATTTCTAAAAAAAATCATATCTTTCTAAAGATGATTTTAAAGATAGAATCTCTAATAAATTTCACCTTCCTACTTATTTTGATTTAAAAAAAGAATTTCGAATTTTGAAAATATTTAGAATATCTAATAAAATATGCACCGAATATCCATCACATCCAAATGGCAAGATTTTATCGGCAGATCATATTCGATGGATTGCGGATAGATTTGGCTGACATGTTAAGATTTGGCAAATCATATCCGACGGATTGCGAATAAGTTTGGTCAATCTTCCGTGCGCGGGAATCGAATGTCGAGGATTAGATATTAGATTGCCTATTATGCACGTTGTCAAATTAGGGAATTTCCTAATTTAATCCTAATAGAATGTAGGAGATATGCACGTTAGATAACCATGATTCAAATTAGGAAACGATAAATATCGGAATCCAATCGGATAAGGAAGTTACCTATTTCGTGGATAATGTTTCCAAATTCAAACGCGACGGGATCGGGATCGAGATAAACCGGTGGTGGCTCGAACGGTGGCTTGCGGTGATGACTAGCCGGAGGGTGGTTGCGACGGTGGTGTGTTCACGGCCAAGGATCCGATCATCTATGAATTCTCGAAAAAACAGCGAGGCTAAGCAATAGCTTCCTTGTCAGCGAGATCACACGATGTGAAACCCGGCATTAAGACCAGCAACGTTGCAAGTGGTCACAGCTTCGTCGAAGGGTCAGGGACTAATACTAGCAACAAAACTTGAGGATTCCAATGCAAAAACCACTAGATTGGTCTCATGGAATCTGCACCAAATAATCAAACCCAACAGTAGCCACAATCTTCAAATAAATAAAAAAAAATCATCTTAGGAGTCAACGAGGAGAAAGTTTTCCTCTCCCTTTTTCTGGCTTTTTGTGAACTGTAGCGCTCAATTCCTCTCTGTTGGACCGCGGGTGCTGCTGCAAGACTTCACTGGACACCTTGGTAGATCGTCACTGTTGATGCAGGAGGATCCTTCGCTGGTGATCGTCGTTAAAAGATCACACGTCGGTTGAACAGCAGGTCGTCTCAGATGGGCTCGCTCACGATCGTGACCCACGAGCGTTGCCTCATTGTCTCGGCTTCACGTCGACTGGGGGGAAGCAGCAAGCAGCGAACGACAAGGACGTGCGGCCGAGGGGACTCTCGGCTGTGAAGATTATGCAGCCACCGGGAGTAAGGTTCGGCGACCGAGTTCTCTTCCTCTCTTTCACTCACGTGTATTCGCTCCTAAATTTTTGAATGAGAATTGTCCACACTGAACCTTAAGGCATAGCGGTGTTTATATAGACGATATTAGGTCAAGTCAGGAGCCTCAATTTTCTTTATTTGCATATTCGACCCCAAAATTACAACATTTTTCAATCAAGTTTCGGGAGGGTCAAATTGCATCAAATTAGCTCTAATTTTGCCACCGGTCCAATTTAAAAGCAAATTGCATGCTAAAAATTAAATTAAAAAATAAATGGAAACTATAATGAAAAAATGATTTAATATTTTTTGAGGGGTCGGGGTCGGTCCCTAATTTTTTAACTAATGAAATAAATTAAATCTAAATGGGGGGGGTCAAAATTTAGGTGTCAACAGTTGCCCCTCTTTGTGTGGAAACTCGTAGAGGTTCCATTTAAAGACAAAAATTGAGACCTAAATTTTGTCTACACAATGCATGCTTTTTTTTTTTTATCAGGGTTGTCAATCCCATTTTCTGATACAATAAGTATGATGCATGGAATGCAAATGCAGATAATAAGTAATGTACATTAAGACTTCCTACTTCCAGCGGAGTGGTAAAAAAGACTTAGCGTACGGATCGCATACACAGCATTCAGGTTTTTACTTCTAAATGCTTTGTAATGCTGACAATTCCCATGACCTCCAAACTGAAAAAGTAAGGTTTTCAAGATACGGGTTGCTTGTTTGTTACCCAAGGTTTCCCCCTAGATGCGAAACAACACGAGATATTTGAAAAAGTTTTGGAGGACAACTTAAGCCAATTAAGTGTCCAATATAAGAGTTGTGCTACCTAAGCCGATTAAGTGAACACAAAAAGGGTGTGCCGCTTGAGCTAATCAGTGTGAATACAAATGGGTGTGACGTTTGAGCTAATCAGAACGAACACAAAGGGGTGTACCACCTGAGCTAATCAGTGTGAATACAAAGGGGTGTGATGCTTGAGCTAATCAGAACGAACACATAGGGGTGTACCACCTGAGCTAATCAACATGAATACAAAAGAGTGTGACGCCTGAGCTAATAAGAACAAACACAAAGGGGTGTACCACCTGAGTAATCAGTGTGAATACAAACGGGTGTGACGCCTTAGCTAATCAGAACGAACACAAATGGGTGTACCACTTGAGCTAATCAGTGTGAATACAAACGGGTGTGACGCCTGAGCTAATCAGAACGAACACAAATGGGTGTACAATGAAAAGACTCGAAAATTCCCTTCGGATTTTCGAGTGGAAAATTCCCTTCTAATTTCCAAAAAGTCATATGAAATTTTGATAAAATAATAGGGTTGAAAATTCCTTTCGGATTTTCGATTGGAAAATTCCCTTCGAATTTCCAAAAAGTTATCTGAAACTTCAATCATATAGTATGGTAAAAAATTCCCTTCGGATTTTCGAAAAGATACCTGAAACTTCAATCAAGTGTAAAAAAGAGATCGAAAATTCCATTCGGATCTTCGAGAAGGTACCTGAAACTTCAATCAGGCAACAGAATCAAAAGTTCCCTTTGGGCTTTCAAAAAGAGTACCTAAAACTTCAATCGAGTATTTGAATATTCAAGACATTTAGACGAATATGAGGTTATAATGAGCAACTCGAACATCAATGCTGGTCTTCGAGGAAATGTTACATGTCAGACATGATTAAGAGCAACATGTATATGCATTCATGGACAATTGAGGCTACACATGTCAGAATTCAACCATTCCTCTTTTAAATCAAATGGTTTATGCAAGACGATTCCACCAAGTCATGCATTATCAAATTCCGCCGGGAAAAGTTTAATAAGACAATCCGTATTAGTAGTGCAGATGTCATGAATCGTTAAATGAGGACTTTCAGTCAGAAAGGACTTACTCTCACTCTCAATGGAAAAGTTGTATATCCTGACAGTAGGATTTTAGAAACACTCAATCTCGCTTGTCATCACATTCGACAAAGGTCCGAGTAGTCTTGCATCAGTACGACTTTACCAATCCGACAGGACTTTAACAAGACTGTAATGCTGGCTTGGTCAAATGGTTTTCAAGGAGACTCTTTCGAGTTAAGACCTTTGAAAGAAATGTCTTCATCAGTAGTTTCGGGTTTACAAGTCAAGAACCCTGCAAAATGATAAGAGATAATCTTGCTCGCACTTCTTCAAGCAAAGCTTAAAACATGTAAATCTCACATTCACTTAAATGCCTTAATCAGAAGAGACTTTTAGAGGGTTGTAACGTAGGTTCAGATTGGAGACTGAGGAACAAAAAGACTCGTTTTGGCTCAGAAAATATATAAGTGGGGCTAAAGTTGGTGATCATCGTTGTCTTGTCACTAGTCTTCGGTCTTCAGTCTTCAGAACTACCGCTGGGGATTGAGCAGCCTTTAACTGTGTCGGATACGGATTCCATTGAGGATTGAGTTGACTCCGCTCTAAGAAATTTTTTGCTAAAGTAGCAATAACATTTAACTGAGCTTAGCATTTTGCAAAAACCATAAGGAAACCAACTTCAGAGATAACTTCTTTGCCAATAATCTTCAACCTGGGTCGTTTGACTAAAGCGAAGATTTTTCGAGTGAACTCCAACTGAAAATTTTACATACCAATGTTTTCCACTACAATTGTAGAAAATTACTTGGGCTAGCCTTTGGCTACTGGTTTTTTTCCTGCCCACTAGTCTTGAGATTTTCGAATTTTTCTTTTTTTTCTTTTCTTCTTTTTACTTTCTTCTTTTTTTTCTTTCTTTTTTTATATGAGAAATTCGAAAACTCATACTATGAATGATCTAAAGAATTTTGAAATGAAAGATTCTCTATAATCTTAAATACTCTTCAAAGCTTCAATCTGCGCTTGAAATCTTCTAGAAATGGCACGTATCTGCTTACCCCGGTGTATAGTCAATGATCACCAACAAGGGTTTAAGAAACGAAATGTAACATGCTCAAATGGGTTACACAAAGGATATAGTGTGTAGGATAGAGAAGGAACTGCTCTTCGTCATCCTGAGGCACTTCAATTTCCGATCAAGTTTAATGTAAAGCAACCCATGAAGATTAATGCAAGTACAAGCAAGAAAATCCCTAATAATTTTTCTCACCTTTTGATGCCGTTCTTGCCTCCAATCGCCCTGATGTAAGGTGGTTCTTGACAGGGGTAGAGAAATAAAACCTTCACATGTTTAGGCTCAAAGGAGCCAGTAAGGGATAGACCTGTAGTGTTTAGGGAAGAAGAAATGAATGCCTGCTGTCATTTCGATTGTCGTATCTTTTGCGAGATAACCCTTCGCCTTAAAGAATGTGGAATTTTTCTGGTCAACTCATTAAGTGTATAAGTATCGGGACGTGTATAGGAATAATTTGCCTTTCATCATCCTGACATGCCCCAATTTACACATTCACCTTATTCTACATGCTTTTGTCGAATCGTCTAATTAAGCAAAATTTCCATTTTGAAATTGATAATTTAAACGGACAAAGTCATCATGCAGAAATTTGCAATGTGTGGCGATTATTTCAAAACTTGTATTTCTGAGCATGCCAAGATTTGTATCTTCAAAACAAATAATACCCAAACAATTTATCCAAAAAAAGCATGAATTTTGAGTATTCTTTCAAGAAATATCTCCGCAAACAAGTCTGATTCTA
Organism: Metrosideros polymorpha var. glaberrima; assembly: GCA_001662345.2. Lineage (NCBI taxonomy): Eukaryota > Viridiplantae > Streptophyta > Magnoliopsida > Myrtales > Myrtaceae > Metrosideros > Metrosideros polymorpha. The sequence goes on along the minus strand of BCNH02000007.1, from coordinate 1,991,324 downwards.
GAAATGAGTATAGATGGGCTATCTTAGTGGAGCATCCACAAATTCCCCCTATCCTAACGGAAAACAACACGTGAATTATTCAATCGGCTTGAGGAGTCCAATTTTCAGCTTGACAAATGTTTCAATTTTGCCCTTGCCCTTGTACAAGAGAAACATGCATGAATAGGGCACTATGCGACAAAAAATGCAAATTAATACTCGGGAAATCAAGATTCCATCTCAATTGGATTGTTTAGCCCGCTATCACTGTCAGAGTCCAACATGCCCCTGAGCTCACCATCTGCATGAGCAAAAGGAGAGAATGTCATTGTGGATAAAATTTCAGACTTGCCCATCTTTTGTTGATGTGGGGAAATGCATCATCATGCTTGACCCAGATGTGATATTTTGCCCCCAGGTAAATTCTTTTCCTTTCAAAGGAATGGGAAAACTCTGGCAACAGCTGAAACGATGGTTCATCATCATTGGAACCTCATGTGTCATTTTTGAATGCTTCTTTGTCATCCAGTCAAGGGGATTAATGCTCTGAGACATGAAGTAAAGAGATCAGAAAAACAAACAGGGTTAACTTGATGCATGCTTTGGAAAAAGGCTTTGAAATAATTTTGATTTTTAAAACACTTTTTGGAACGAGGAAACATGAGGAAGCCCAACTCTTAGGATTCTCCCTGAATAATACCTTTTTTGATCAGTTGGATATCATCATCGGGCTAGTTTGGTATACTTCAACATGCCCTCAAAATGAAAATAAACTTGTAATTTCATTGA
>BCNH02000007.1:1944669-1986270 GCA_001662345.2 Metrosideros polymorpha var. glaberrima | reverse complement strand
ATATTTAGAATATCTAATAAAATATGCACCGAATATCCATCACATCCAAATGGCAAGATTTTATCGGCGGATCATATCCGACAGATTGCGAATAGGTTTGGCCGACATGTTAAGATTTGGCAAATCATATCCGACGGATTGCGAATAAGTTTGGCTAATCTTTCGTGCGCGGGAATCGAATGTCGAGGATTAGATATTAGATTGCCTGTTATGCACGTTGTCAAATTAGGAAATTTCCTAATTTAATCCTAATAGAATCTAGGAGATATGCACGTTAGATAACCATGATTCAAATTAGGAAACGATAAATATCGGAATCCAATCGGATAAGGAAGTTAGCTATTTCGTGGATAATGTTTCCAAATTTAAACGCGACGGGATCGGGATCGAGATAAACCGGTGGTGGCTCGAACGGTGGCTTGCGATGATGACTAGCCGGAGGGTGGTTGCGACGATGGTGTGTTCACGGCCAAGGATCCGATCATCTATGAATTCTTGAAAAAACGGCAAGGTTGAGCAATAGCTTCCTTGTGAGCGAGATCACACGATGTGAAACTCGGCATTAAGACGAGCAACGTTGCAAGGGGTCACAGCTTCGTCGAAGGGTCAGGGACTAACACTAGCAACAAAACTTGAGGATTCCAATGCAAAGACCACTAGATTGGTCTCATGGAATCTGCACCAAATAATCAAACTCAACAGTAGCCACAATCTTCAAATAAATAAATAAAAAATCATCTTAGGAGTCAACGAGGAGAAAGTTTTCCTCTCTTTTTCTGGCATTTTGTGAACTGTAGCGCTCAATTCCTCTCTGTTGGACCGTGGGTGCTGCTGCAAGACTTCACTGGACACCTTGGTAGATCATCACTGTTGATGCAGGAGGATCCTTCGCTGGTGATCGTTGTCAAAAGATCACACGTCGGTTGAACAGCAGGTCGTCTCAGATGGGCTCGCTCACGATCGTGACCTGCGAGCGTTGCCTCATTATCTCGGCTTCATGTTGACAGGGGGGAAGCGTCAAGCAGCGAACGACAGGGACATGCAGTCGAGGGGACTCTCAGCCGTGAAGATTATGCGGCGATCGGGAGTAAGGTTCGGCTACCGAATTCTCTTCCTCTCTTTCACTCACGTGTATTCGCTCCTAAATTTCTGAATGAGAATTGTCCACACTGAACCTTGAGGCATAGCGGTGTTTATATAGACGATATTAGGTCAAGTCAGGGGCCTCAACTTTCTTTATTTGCATATTCGACCCCAAAATTACAGCATTTTTCAGTCAAGTTTCAGGAGGGTCAAATCGCATCAAATTAGCTCTAATTTTGCCACCAATCCGATTTAAATGCAAATGCATGCTAAAAATTAAATTAAAAAATAAATGGAAACTATAATGAAAAAATGATTTAATATTTTTGGAGGGGCCGGGGTCGGTCCCTAATTTTTTAACTAATGAAATAAATTAAATCTAAATAGGGGGGTCAAAATTTAGGTGTCAACAAAAGTTTAGTGGCTAAGCAGAATATATAAGCCTACAGAGTACCCAAGCTTGACTTTGAATTTTACAAAAAACTTTGACAAATCACTGGAACTAGAAATCCTAGAAAGCTGTTAGCTCATTGATGTTCTTCTACAGGTGCTGTTTGTCACTAGCCTACAAGACAAAGGTGATGTAGCCAGCAGTATCACCTAGAGAGGGTGAATAGGTGAATTCAAACAAACTTAAGAAATTAGTGGGGAATTGAAACACTTCAGTTGGATTATGCGGAATTAACAAACACTGATGAATAATAGAGTTATATAAGAGATTAGTAAGAGTGTAATATTCTACCAAAATAAAGAGAGTAGGGACAGAGAAAATTGCACAAGAGATTTATAGTGGTTCAGCTTGGTTAAGCCTACGTCTACTCTCCACGTGATTAACCTCCTTGGCTGGTTTCCACTATCAAATGAATCGATCAGAGGTTACAGTATGTGCACTCAAGATAATTACTCTCTTGATCACAAAATTTTCGACTAACACTTCTCGACGATTACAATGTAAACTCTCTTGATAACAAGTGTATATAAACTAGGTCCTTTAGCACTTTGGAATTTATGATTCGCGTAATTTCACTTGGGTACTCATCTTGCTTTTATACTTCTCCGCTTCCAAACTAGCCGTTGGACAGCCTTCAAAGGATAGCTCATCTGACTTTCTGTCATATCCGAACTTTCCCAAAAAAGGTTAAGTAGCCGTTGTAGAAGAGATTGAATCTCTTGTTGATTCTGTTGCCCATACAACCAAAATCCGAGTTTCCATAAGCTAAGTTGCAAGTAAGGTAAGTATATCTCGCCAATCAAGAAGATATCCGATCAAATAAAGATGATTTGCTTTTGATTATCCATTGCAAATCAATCTAAGATTTGATCATTGATCAATTATATCCAAAGTGAAATACCAGGCTAGATCCTTAGCTGTCACATGGATGTTATGTTGATATATATCCGTTCGAGATCAGGTCTAAAAGATCTTTGATACTCAGAAGTTGTCTTCAGAAGATTGCTTCAGAAGTTGTCTTCATATGTTACTTATGAAGTTATGAATATACTTAAAATCTAATATTGCCTTATAAGTTAAGTATATAGAAGGATAAAAACTTGACAATATAATTCATTCAAGTCATAAAAAGCTATTTCATAATACTCTAGTAGCATCCATTCAATATACTAACCAAGACTTCAAACATAGTAAAATTTAAAAATTATTTAATAAGATCTAAATAAGTTTTCCTTGAATATATCACCTGAAAGTTAATCTCATTAGTATAAGTCCAATTTAATATAATGTTTTATTAGTCTTTAAAACCTGTATAGAGGATTTCGACAACAATTTTCCCCTTTTTTATAATGACAAAACATTTCTTGCATAAGTTCAAAAGAGTTTAAATATTCAGCACGATATGTGTTCTAGAAAAACATATTGTGCAAAATAATAACAAGAAACTATGTTTAATTAGTCTCTGTCATCATGGTTTGTTCACATGATTGTTCTATGACTTTATAAACTGTACCTATCCTGCAAGGATTTATCTTTCTCCCCCTTTTTGTCAGCATCATAAAAGAAAATATCAGAAAGATAATGATAAGCAGATATAGTTTATTACACCAAATCGAAAAGGTCAATAAATCAAAAGCAAATGATGTCTATCAAACACAATCCAAACAAGATAATTAAAAACATGAAAATAACTAAAATATTGTGATAGCTATTTCGAGGTGGAGGGTTGGCTTGATGCAGATACAGGGATTGGTGCAGAAGTTGGTTGACTTGGAGTTTGCTAACTTGGAGCAGATGTTGTGACATTCAGGTTAACACTTAAGGGAGGAACAAACTACTCAAAAGGTTTAGGAACCAGGTCAAAAAATCTCATCTTCTAATAAGCATTCTAAAATTCTTGAAGGTATATTTCTAGCAACCTATTGAAATATCCCAGTTTTCTAAACATGACTCGATCCAAGAGGTTCAGCTTGTTTTCAAAATAATGTTTGATATAATCAATATCAATCTCAATTTGAGCTTGTCTCTGCTGAACATCACTGAGAGGATGCGAGGTGTCTGGTTTTGCAACCATGTCCATCATTAACTCAGTTTTGAGATAAAATTCATCTCTGATGCGATCAATCTTAGCATATAGAAATTAAAATATTTGATTTATCGAACCAGGTGTGGAAAGATCAGTTGATCCAAAAGGCTCCCTCTCAAGATATGTATATCTTGGAGTTTGAGGAGTCCAAGAAGTTCCAACAAAGTATGCACCACTAGCAGAAGTGACATGCACAATCGGTGCCAGTGCTGCAGCTGTTAAAGCTCTTTGAAGGCTTAAGTTCTCATAGCTTATAATGGTGATCACAAGCTCTACCATTGAAAGATCAGTTTCGGTAGACTTAGAGACTGGAATACTTCTACCTTCTCTGTTCTCAACATGGTATGCAAAATATTCTTTAGCTCTTTTTTGCTCATACAAGTTCTGCTCCTCTTCAAGCCTCTTCTACTCAGCTTCTTGCTCGGCCCTTATTTTGGATTTTGCATCTTCTATTGCTTTCTTCTCTACTTCAGCTTTTTCTTGGGCTTCTTTTTCTTCTTCTGCTTTTAGTCTTATAACTTCAGCTCTCATTCTTTCTTGTCTATCTGCTTCAGCAGCAGCCCCAGCTATCTCTTGTCGTTTTTGCAGCATGATTTCTTCAATACTCAGATCCTCGTTAGTATTGAAGTCAAAGGTGTCATCCTCATCCATGACATTGGTAAAGGATTCCTCAGAGGTCTTGCTCTTCTTTGATACTTCCTCAGCATCATGGATATCGACATTCACAGAAGAATTCTCATAAGATTCTTCATCCACCAGCAACATTTTGGAAAAGGATTTGAAACTTCCTTTCTTAGAAGCTTTGGATGCCTGAGTAGCAGACTTTTTGGACTGTCTTTTTCTTTTCTTTGAAGCTTCAGTTTCATCCTTATCCAAAGGATCATTGACAGTGACCCTGACTTTCTATCCTCTCTTCATCCATCCTTCTTTAGTTTTGAAGTACCCCATTCTTCTTGACATCATTTCACCAATGGTCATGGTGTCCTTAAATTCCTCAGACAGCTCATCAGGAATTGTGATCATGTGTGGCAAAGAAAAGGGTTTTTCATTTGCCAAGACCCACATCACTTTGGCTTCGTATCTGCATACATTTGTCCTTAAAGACCCTTTAGGTCTAAGACAACTTATGAGGATTCTGTGCAGAAAGATGTTGTCAAGAGGAAACAGGTCAGGTAAAACATGTGATTTAGCTTTTCTTGCAAATTTTGGAATCCCAGTCAGAAACTTATAAGCTTTATCAGAATGAACAGATATACGAGTGAATTTAGAACATTTTACTCCAAATATCTCAACAAGGTCAAGGGATGCCACTATGTATTCATTGTCATAAACATGGAATTGCAGAATATCTGGCGAGAAGAATGACAGATTGAAATAGAAGTAGCCTGTTAATGCAGGGTACACAGGATAGTCAGATTAACAAAAATTCTTAAGTTTTGGTTCGACAAAATAGTGTTGTATAGGAATTCTATTATTGTAAAAAAAAAAACTCAAAATTAGCCATTTTATGTTCTACGACTCCCCGATCTAGTAAAGCATTATAATAATCCATATATTTTTTTGATCTAAACAGGAATCCTTTCTCCTTTCTCAAAGTGCAAAAGCCACTTAATCTTTTCTAAAAGTTTCGAAATAGTTTCTCATCATTGTCTTCCTCTTTTCCATCGATGAGGGTTTCCTCAGCCACATTCTTAGACATAGGGGTTTTTGAAGGGTCACCGACTTTCTCCTTTTCTTTCTTCGAAGAACTTCCTTTAACATTTTCTTTCTCAGGAGGTAAAGTTCGCAAAGGTTGTTTAACTACATTATTCAGCGCTTCCTTATCTACATATCCACTCTCATTTAGAAACTTCATGATTATAGGCTCAGCCACTATACTATTTTGGAAATAAACTATTGATTTCTTTAGTTTAATGGTAGCAATAACCTTGGCATCTGCAGGAGGAAGAGTCTTACCAAATGATTTAGAGGAATGAGATTTGAAAGCATTGTCCCCTTCAGATTCAGAAATCTCGAAGTGAATCTAATCAGTTAAAGGTCTGCCCACTGATCTTTCAGAAATTCAAGACAATTTGTGAGTCCCCTTTGAAGATTTCTTTATTGACGAGGTGGATTTTGAAGCCATTAATGGATTTTGAACAGGTTTAGGAAAGAAATTTTCAAACTTTTGGTTTTGGAAGAGTTGTTTGCACCAGAGAAGTGAGGGTTGAAGTGTTTAGTGCAATCCTTTAAAGCAAGGAGTGAGAGGAAAGTATGAGAGGAAGAAAAATTTAATGTTAAGAAAGAAGATGTAAAACAACACTTTGGTTTAGAATTTTTGGAAATCGTATTTTGATAGTTTTTAGCAAGAATCAGAAATTGATATGAAATTAAAGGAAATAACTATCACTTAATTTTACGAGAAGATTTATATCAATAATTGTAGATTTAAAATATTTAGATACTAAAAATAAAAGAGATCTTTGTTCGTACCTGATTTCCTTGCAAAAATAGAACTTAAGCGCCAAATTTGAAGATAAAGTATTTGTGACAATGATCAGTGAACATCTTCAGATGTTATAATCCTTTAAACTCTGAAGATTTTCCCTGTCATCTTCATTACTTAAGCAAAAGGATTGGTAATGCCCAATTCATTCTTAATAAACTCAAATGCATTCTTTTCAAAAGGTTTTGTGAAAACATCAACTAATTGATGTTTTAAATCTACAAACTGAATATTCACATCACCATTTTGAACATGATCTTTGATGAAATGATGCTTGATCTCTATATGCTTTGCTCTAGATTGTAGGATTGGATTTCTAGTCAGATTAATAGCATTTGATTCCTTAACACCAAAATCTCTTAATTGTTGCTTCATCCATAAGATCGGAGCACAATAACTACCAAGTACAACATACTCTGCTTCAGCGGTTGACAATGCTACAGTGCTTTGCTTCTTGGAGTGCCAAGAAACTAGTATACAGCCTAGCATTTGGCATGTTTCGGATGTGCTTTTCCTATCAATCTTGTAACTAGCAAGATCAGCGTTAGAGTATCCATTAAGTATAAAATCTGAACCTTTAGGGTACCATACTCCAATTTTAGGATAAGTGCTGATGTACTCAATAATTCTTTTAACAACTGAAAGAAGTGATTCTCTAGGGTCTGATTGAAATCGTGCACACATGCAAACACTGAAGAGAATATTGGGTCTAGAAGCAGTTAGATATAATAAAGATCCTATCATGCTTCTATATAACTTCTGATCAACTTTTGTACATTGTTCATCCTTTTCAAGTTTAGAATAGTAAGACATTGGAGTTTCTATTTTCCACGCCAAATTTCTTCACAACTTATTTTGTATACTTCTCTTAGTAGATAAAGGTACCATCTTTTGTCTGATTAACTTGAAGACCAAGGAAGAATGTCAATTCTCCCATCATGCTCATTTCAAATTTATCCTACATTAGCTTAGAAAATTTCTTGTAGAGTCGTTCATTATAGGGGTGAGCGGTTCCAGGTTCCAAGTTCTGGGTAAGTTCCACCTGGAACCTACTCGCTTCTACAGATTCCTCATTTTTTGAAACCTGGAACTTATCCTGTCACAGGTTCTAGGGTCGGTTCTAGGTTCTTACAGGTTCTTTTTTTTTTCCTGTTCAAAAATAAATTTATGTGGACAGATATGTAAAGAACCTAATTTGGACAGATATGTGTGGTTTATCAAGAGCACAGTATGAGCACGGTTGTACCCAACATAACAAGAAAATGTTGGAAGCCTAGGAGAATAGCTTCAGCAGCATACATCCCAAAACAGAGAATTCTAAACCAGCAGATAATGGAGTTCATGCTTTTGTGGACGTGTGCGATTTGGCTGAAGCCATTTTGAAGGCATATGAGAAGCCTGAGGTAGAGGGAAGATATATATGCTCATTTTATAAAATTAATACTCAAGATCTGGTGCAAATGCTGAAGAAATTATCCAGATTACAATTAACCTAAAAGGTGAAAGACCTAAACTAGTGTTGGTTGACGGAAAAAGGAAGGCAAATTGAAGTCAAATCACATCTCCAAGTTAGTGCCCTCCAACAATTATGTTAGAATGAAGCCACTTTTGATGCCACAATCTGCATCATGCATGTCCAGTGGATGATTTGGAGGTCACCCAACTCTTTCATCATCAAATCAACATCGCATTAGATTAGGCACCAATTTTCAATACAATTTAGTCATGGAGTCCTCTGAATTTGATGATTCATACTAATGTGATGCACACAAGATTCAGTTTTGCATAAGTACACCTCCTGTCTCTCTTCTTCTGATGCTTATAAAATACTAGTTTGAACACATATTTTGGTAAATTAGTTACCTTTATAGCACAAAAGTGAAAATGTCCTACACAAACCCAAAATTAGCAACTAGGCTGAAATATTACAAAACTAACAAATCAAGTGACCAGTAAAAGAATGATTCAACATAACATTCCAAATCTTACCCCAAGTTGCAGTAAAGGTTTTGACAGATGGATCCAAACTTGAACTTTTGCCTTGAATCAACATGGACATCTCAACCTGATAGCAAAGAGAATGCTATCCAACACCCTATCAACTTGAGGAGCAATAGTATCATAAAGAGTTGCATTCCTATCTCTCTCTCCAAGTATAGTAGTTAACACCATTCAAGGCCAATTTCAATAACTTCTTAGCAAAGGACTTGCCTTTCAAATACATCACTTCCCAGTCCAGCTCTTAATTCCAATCTCCAATAGCAAGATGAAAACCAGCAAGACAAAGAAAATGATTCCAGACTGTCTTTGCAATCAAAGAACAAAAGTGATCTTGATTCAAGAGAATCTAGGGTAGAGTTTGCTAGATGAAGAAGAGAAATGTATGCTATTAAGTGGATTATCAACTAGCAAATTAATGCTTCTCAGAACTCAATATGAGACACAAGAACCTTAAAACCAGGGAATTCTATCAAAAGAAGCATAATATCCAACCCAAATTCATCGTTTCTCAAACAAAGCACCCTACAGGAGACATATCTCCACACTATGCATCAAAAAGAGGAGAATTCATATTATCGAGTTGTTGGCAGAGAAAAAATGAAGACAAATAATGCTTCTCAGAACCCAATATGAGACACAAGAACCTTAAAAGCAAGGAATTCTATCAAAAGTAATAGTAACTTCTACAACATAAACTCAGGCAATCATGAGTTTGACTGAAGTTTCTTCTTATCTACTCATCAACTTCTAGAACAAATTTCTGTGATTTCCTATGAGTACTTGTACCAACCTTGTCTACGTCCATCTAAACTAGAGCAAGCATAAATTGTATTCAAAATTTCAAATTCTACAGCAAGATACTCAAACAGGAACAAAACTTGGAACAACGAATCAACGCTATCTCGTAGCCAAGTGTAAAGAACACAAACAACAAGGCCCGAAGAGAACGACCAACCCACCCTCAAGAAACCAAGGTTGAATTTTTATCGCAAGGTACCCACCAGGTTTCCCTTCTGGCCTTGTCTATTTCTCTTCGTTCTCAGCTAAAAAATAGAGAAATCACCAAAAATTACTTGGAAATCCGTGCGGAAGAGTGGGAATCGGAGGCAAGAGTGACGGGAGGAAGCGAAGCCGAAGCCGAGACTGAGGAAACAGGAAAGCTGAGTGCTTTTCCTTTGGAGCTGGACGTGAGTGAGATGGTGACGGTGCAGAAACCGAAGGAAATGTTGGATCAGAAGCAAGCAGAATCAGAAGCCATCGTCGTCTCTAACGCGACCAAGGCAAAGCTCAACCACACCAAGGACGGCGGCGACCACAACATGGCGCTAGAAGATGGAGGAGAGGGGAAGACCACCTCCATGCTTAGTGTTGAGAGCTTCCTCTAGCATGGCGGCTCCACCTGGGATGCCTAGTTCGGGAGAGCGCGAGCGTTCGGTTCTGCAAGGAGCTACAGCGCCCTTTTTAGTTTTTCTTGTGTCTTTCTCAACTGAGGTTAGTGAGGTGTGAGGAGTAAGGAGTGAGAAGTGAAGGTAATAGGGTTTTTCATGGTTACCAGTCCCTGGTTCCTACAAAAATGGAACCGGGAACCGGACCCTCACGCATTGGAACCTAGAACCGGCAGTCCGGTTCCTGGTTTTACCCAGAACCATGCTCACCCCTAGTTCATTAGATGAGCAAAAAATTATGTCATCAACATAGATTTGAATGAGTAAAATGTCTTTACCTTCTCTCTTTATAAAAAAAAGTAGTATCTACTTTACATTTCTCAAAGTTATTATTCACCAGAAAATTGCTTAGTCTTTCACACCAAGCACAATGTGCTTGTTTAAGACCATATAGGGCTTTCTTCAATTTGTAAACATGGTTAGACTTTTTTGGTTCTTCAAACCTAGGAGGTTGTTTTACATAAACTTCTTCTTGGATGTAGCCATTTAGAAATGCACTTTTCACGTCTATCTGAAAATTTTTAAAATCATGATAGCATGCATAACCTAAGAGTAGTCTAATGGCTTCTAACCTGGCCATTGGTGCATATGTTTCATCATAGTCGATTCTTTCTTCTTGAAAGTGACCTTTGGCCACTAGTCTTACCTTATTCCTAGTAACTTTGCCTTTGTCATCCAGTTTATCTTTGAATACCCATTTTGTTCGTATTACCGGATGGTTTTTTAGTCTCGACACAAGTTCCCAAACTTCATTAATCTTGAATTGCTGAAATTCTTCTTGCATAGCATCCATCCAGCTTTCATCAGATAATGCTTCTTAAATTCCTTTTGGTTCAACTTTAGAGATGAGTGCTAGTGTACTAATAACATCTTTGTATTTTGATCTAGTTTTGATTCCTTCATTCAAATTTCCAATAATGAGATTTTTTGGATGACTAGATCTGTGCTTCCAGTTCTTGTTGGTTCTATCATCTTGTTCACTATGCACTTTTGGATCATTTCCTTTGTCATTATTTGCTAGGTCGATTTTTGAGTTGTTTAGCATTTGATCCTTATTCACTGAATCTGAGAATTCAGCTTTATCAGAGTTTGTGAATACTTAAGATATTTGAAATGGTTCAGCTATTGGTTCCAACATCTGAGGTGTTTCCTCAAACTTCACGTTCATTGATTCTTCCACAACTTAAGTGTTTTTGTTGAATACACGATAGGCTTTGCTTGTAGTAGAATAACCAAGGGAGATTCCTTCATCTAATTTCTCATCAAACTTTTCAGGTCGATCATTAGTATTCTTCAAGACAAAAAATTTGCAACAAAATACTTGAAAGTAGGAAATATTTGATTTTCTACCTTTGTAAAGTTCATAAGGAGTTTTCTCAAGCATCGCTCTAAGAAAGACTCGATTTGTAATATAGCATGTAGTTGATACAACTTTGGCCTAGAAATAAGATGCAACTTTATTTTCAATTAAAAGAGTTCTCGCCATTTCTTGTAAAGAACTATTTTTCTCTTCAACTACTCCGTTTTGTTTAGGAATATAAGGAGATGAAAAGTTATGTTGAAAACCATTTTCATCACAAAACTCTTAAAAACTTTGATTTTCAAACTCTCCCTCATAATTCGTTTTAATGCATGAAATAGTGTAACATTTTTCATTTTGAACTTTCTTTGCAAAGCTTGTAAAATGTAAAAATGCATCACTTTTATGAGTAAGAAAGAATACCCATGTGTATCTAGTGTAGTCATCTATTATAACAAGGCAGAACTTCTTAACACCGAGACTTTGACTTCTGGTTGGTCCAAAAATATCCATATGAAGTAGCTGAAATGCTCGCTCAATACTTACATGGTTTCAGGACTTGAAAGAATGTCTTACCTGTTTGCCGAAAGTGCAAACTATGCATAGCTCAATCTTTTCATACATCATTTCTAGTAGGCTACAGACAAGTTTTTTATTGGATAACTTCGAGATTTGCTTGATGCTGATGTGTCCAAGTTTTCTATGCCATAATTCTAATTCATTCTTGACAGATATAAGGCATTGGATATCTTCAGACTTTACATCTAGCAGATAGATGTTTCTATATCTTCTTTTCGAAAAGGATTGTTTGTTGTCTCTACTTAAGCTTGAACATTTATTTTCTTGAAAGCATGTTTTATATCCAGCATTACATAATTGACTTACACTTATCAAGTTATAGTTTAGCCATTTTACTAAAGAAACGTCATTAATTGTAAGATTTCCTGTCTTGACTATTTCTTTATTAATGATTCTTCCTTTGTTGTTTCCACCAAATGAGACACTGCCGCCATCAATTTTGATTAGTTGAAAGAATTTATTTATATCACCTGTCATGTGTCGAGAGTAGCCACTATCTAGGTACCATTTGTTTCTTTTCCTTTTTGGTACCTGCACAGATCAAAAAGTTTCAAGCTTTCTTTGGTACTAAAATTTTCTTGGGTCCTTTGGGGTTAGGAGGTGTTGTCATTCTTAGGATTTCTTTTTTAATAGGTTGCCAAACTTTAGGATACTCATTTTTTAAATGATTTGGATCTCCACAATTTGAACATTTAAAGAAACTTGCTCCAATTGATTTTGTGAATTGCTTTTGAAAATGATTTTGGTAAGATTATTATTTTTTCTCTATTTCAATCTTTCCTTGACTGTTGGAAATTTGCATATTAAGAATATGTTCGAGATTTTTGGAGCCAGATGTGAATTTTCTGTTGATTTCTGAAATTTCATTCCTTAATGTAACATTTTCTTTTGAAAGCAAATATTGACTTTCTTTGACTTGACAACATTCTTTTTGAAGAAATTCTATCTCGTCTTTTTTAGAAAGATTTTGTTGTTTTAATTTAGCAACTTTCTTTTTCAGTTCAGATATTCTCTTAAGGGTAATTTTATGATCCAAACATAATTCTTCAATGAATTTAGAAATTTCATTTGGTAGATCAAGATGACTTACCTCGGCTTCTTCTCCAAAGTCTGAATCAGAGTCTAAGTGTATCATTAAACAAATGTTTGCATATTCTTCATCGTTTTTTTCACACTTAATGTCACTCCAGGTTTATGCTTTTAAGGCTTTATTTGATTTCTCGTATTTGCCTTTGTTTCTCTGAAGCAGGGGATAATTTGGTTTGATGTGCCATCTCTTTTTGCAGTGAAAGCACACCTGGTCTTTGCTGTCTTCTCTATCTTCTGAGAGCATTTCTTTTTCAAACTGATTGAAGAGTTTTTTGGATTTGAAGTTTCTTCCTTTTCTGGTCATTCTTTTGAACTTCTTGACCATTAGTGCTAATTCTTCATCGTCTTCTTCTTCTTCAAAATCTGAGCCGTCAAAGTCAATATTAGATTTCAAAGTAATTGACTTCTTACCTTTAGTTTTACCTTCTTCATTCAAGCGTTTTGCCTCATATGAGGTGAGTGTCCCAATGAATTGTTCCATTGAAAGAGGTGAGATTCTTTGAGTCTCTCAAATGGAAGTTTTGACATTGTTTTATCCCTTTGTTAGAGCTCGCAGGAGTTTGTTGACTCTCATTGGTTTGAAGATAGGATTTTCTTGATGCTTAAGACTGTTGATTATGTTTGTGAACCTATCATTCATTTCTTTCACAGTCTCATCTGGTCTCATTTTGAAGGTTTCATATTGTCCAAGAAGAATGTTGAGTTTGGTTTCCTTGACTCGATCAGTTCCAGAGTAAGTGACATAGAGTTTGTTCCAAATTTCTTTGACTGACTTGCATGAAGTAATGCGGTTATATTCAGAAGAAGATAGACCACAGTAAAACGCATAAATAATTTTAGAATCAATAGCCTCTCTTCTAGCTATCTCAACATCTGATAAAGGAGGTAATTCGTTGCCATCTTTGTCTTTCTTTGGTTTCAACCTGACACCATCAGTGACAATATCCCAGTATGTATTGTATTTGCATTTGACATATGCCATTATTCTATTGCTCTAGGTGTGTCATATTCTTTTCCTTCGAAAAGAGATGGTCTTGATTCACTCTGACCTTTATTAAGACCTACCAAAGAACCACTAGCCATGATAGATCGTTAACTCAAAAGTAATATAACACTTTAATAAACAATGAGCACCGAGCTCTGTTACTAATTGATGTAGCTAGCAGTATCACCTAGAGGGGGTGATAGGTGAATTCAAACAGACGTAAGAAATTAATGCGGAATTGAAACACTTAAAGTTGATTATGCGGAATTAACAAACACAGATAAATAATAGAGTTATATCAGAGGTTAGTAAGAGTACAATGTTCTACCAAAATAAAGAGAGTAGGTATGGAGAAAATTGCACAAGAGATTTATAGAGGTTCGGCTTGGTTAAGCCTACGTCCACTCTCTACGCGATCAGCCTCCTTGGCTGGTTTCCACTATCAAATGAATCAATCAGAGGTTACAGTATGTGTACTCAAGATGATCACTCTCTTGATCACATAATTTTCGACTAACACCTCTTGATGATTACAATGTAAACTCTCTTGATAACAAGTGTATATAAACTAGGCTCTCTAGTACTTTGGAATTTATGATTCGTGTACTTTCACTTAGGCATCTCGTTCTCCTTTTATACTCCACCGCTTCCAAACTAACCGTTGGACAACCTTTAGAGGATAGTTCATCTGACTTTCCATCATATCCGAACTTTTCCAAAGAGGTTAAGTAACTGTTGTAGAAGAGATTGAATCTTCCATTGATTCTATCACCCATACAACCAGAATCAAAGTTTCCATAAGCTGAATTGCAAGTAAGGTAAGTATATCTCGCCAATCAAAAGGTATCCGATCAAATAAAGATGATTTGCTTTGATTATCCGTTGCAAATCAATCTAAGATTTGATCATGGATCAATTATATCCAAAGTGAAATACCAGGCCAGATCCTTAGTTCTCGCATGGATGTTATGTTGATATATATCTATTAGAGATCAGGTTTGAAAGATCTTTGATACTCAGAAATTGTCTTTAGAAGATCGCTTCAGATGTTGTCTTCAAATGTTACTCACGAAATTTTAAATATACTTAAAGTCTGAGATTGCCTTATAAGTTGAGTATATAGAAGGATAGAAACTTGACAATATCCTTCACGCAAGTCATAAAAATCTCCTTCATAATACTCTAGTAGCATCCATTCAATATACAGACCAAGACTTCTAATAAAGTAAAATCCAGAGATTGCTTAATAAGATTTGAATAAGTTTTTCTTGAATATTTCACCTGAAAATTGATCTCATTAGTATAAGTCCAGTTTAATATAATGTTTTGTCAATCTTCAAAACATGTGTAGAGGATTTCTACAACAAAAGGATCATTTATTAAGTGCTCTATGCACAATCATGGTAATTTATATTTACAGAACAATGCTTCCCCCTTGAAATGTATGTTCCCATAACCAGTTCCTTAGGCAAAGCATTCCACACCACAAGGCAGAGAAAGTGACTACCCTGTTATATAAAGGCCATACCTATCCATTACATTTTCCTCCATATACTTTAGCGTTCCATTCTAAGTATTAAATTCCTTCGTATCCTAGATATACATTGCTGAAGAGAAGCACTTCAATATATGATAAGCTGACCCCATTGAGTTTGTAAAAACTATTAAAACTCACTGGAATGAGTGTTCTCTTTTTCAATTGTAAAGCAGTTTCCCGTTAGCACAAATATTATGTGCTAACAAGATTAGACATGTCTATTCTTGGCATATCATGGCAATCATGATGGAAAAACTGTTTGTGATCACCAATTCTTATAATTATTGCTTGCTAATATATATCATTAACTCCTGACGAAAGGTTAAGCAGGAAACAATCAAAATTGAACTAGGACATTCAACAGATGTCCTTTTTTTCCCCTAGTGACCAATGACCATGATTTAATTTCATTGCACTTGAGTAAAGCATAATTTCATTATATATGTTGAAAATATGTCTCAAATTTGAGCCCCGATGAAAATATGTGAACTCGATCACGTTTTCAAGAAGCACGCAGCATATGCTCATTAAATCTTTGGTGCAGCAGAAACGTGGTAGGTGCCGAAGGACTTCTTTCTTTCCTTCATGCAAGTGGCATGCATGTAATATATGGAGGAAAGTGGTGTTCCCTTCTTGTGGGCGTGAACGAAAGAAGAGGGGTCATGAAGAGAGAGAACGGGTTCTTAAAAGGATAAGGAAAGAACATCATAATGTCTTGACTTTTGTTCCTCCTTATGTCACTTTCTCCCTTTCCCTTTCTTTGTCTCTTTCCTTTGATGAAGATGAGCGGATGAAAGAGAAAAGGGAAAGCTATGCTCATTTGTCTTCCTTTCTTTAATGATGGCCAACCATATAAGGCGCGTGATATTTAGAAGATGGGCACTGAATGTCTCTCTCTTTCTTTCATATGGTCGCATGACTTTGAAAACGGCAGCCCACCTCTTTTCATGGATTATTTTAATTTGTTCACATGTGAAGAAGGGCCATTGATCATGTATAAAAAGAGTGAAGAGGATGCTCGGCAAGATTGCTCAAAAGAGAGAGAGCTCGAGAGACTCAACCTGAAGCAAAAGCAGGAGGTCTCGGCAAAGAGAGATTTTCTTGTTGTAATTATACCCGTAGTGATTTAGGCAGTTAAATTCTTGTGAGTAGAATTTGTATAATTCATTGAGTGAGATTTCATTGGGAATTTTGAGGGGCTAAACGCTGAGTGAGTTATTGGGTATAATTAGGGGCTGGGAAACACCAAAAGTGCGTTTGAGTACTCGAGTGATTAATCTTGTTGTATCGCTTATTTCTATAGTGGAATTCCGTGCTGCTCTCTCCGTAGACGTAGGTTGCGATAGTTGGACCGAACCACATAAATTTGGTGTCATATTTCCTTTCCTTCTCCCATCTATTTTATCAGATTCGCTTGTTTCGTAAAAACAACAATTGGTATCAGAGCCAGTGTTGGTTGACTTGAAGCGAATCGACAACGATGGAAGAGGGTAAGGTGAGAATTGATCAATTTGATGGGAAAGATTTTTCTTTCTGGAAAATGAAGGTTGAAGATTTTCTATACCAGAAAAATCTGCACTTACCATTATTTGGGGAGAAATTAGATTCGATGGAAGAATCCAAGTGGGAATTGCTAGATAGACAAGCGATGGGTGTTATTCGGCTGACATTGGCTCGTAATGTTGCGTTTAACATCGTGAAGGAGACAACAACTGCAGGACTGTTGAAAGCCATATTGAACATGTACGAGAAACCCTCCGCAATCAACAAGGTCTATTTGATGTGACGTCTGTTTCATTTAAAAATGGGTGAAGGTATATTGGTTGCTGAACACATCAACGAATTTAATGTGGTTGTTAACCAATTGAGTTCAGTTGTGATTAACTTTGAAGATGAGGTACGTGCATTGATTCTATTATCCTTATTGCCTAATAGTTGGAATACTATTGTTACTGTTGTTAGTAATTCCTTTGGGTCAAGAAGCTTGACATTTGATGAGGTTTGCGATTTGATTCTGAGTGAAGATATCTATAGGAAAGAATTTGGTGAACCTGAACCTGCTGCATTAGTAGGTGAGAGTAGATGAAGAACTAATACTCATTCTAGCAAGAGTAGTATGAACAGACGAAGCCAATCTAGGATTGGTGGGATTGTCTATTAGAACTATGGCAAGAGTGGGCATCTTAGAAGAAATTGTGTTAAGCTGAAAGATGAAGAGGGTAAGGGAATTAGAGTTGAGTTTACAGATGGTGTTGTAGCTGTAGCTGAAATTAAGTCTAATGGTGTCGATTGTCTTGTCTGTCATTGAGGATTCATCATTTGATGGATGGATTATGGATTTTGGTTGTTCATTTCACATTACACCAAATAGAAACTGGTTTATCACTTATCAGTGCATGGGTAGTGGTAAAGTACAGTTAGTGAACAACGCTGAATGCAATATTGTGGGTGTTGATGATGTTAAAATCAGAATGCATGATGGTATTGTGAGGACATTGATTGGAGTGAAAGATGTTCCAAAATTGAAAAAGAACTTAATTTCCTTAGATAACCTAGATTTAGCTAGCTACAGGTTTTCTTCAGAAGGTGGAGTTCTGAAGGTTGTTCGAGGTGCCCTGGTGATAATGAAAGGAATCAAGCACGGTGGCCTGTAATAACTTCAAGGTGAGACAATGACAGGTTCTACCCTGGAGACATCGGATGAATCTATTCAAGAGTGTGATATCCTTAATTTTGGACCAATGTACTAAGATCGAATTCAAGGGATTTTAACCACAAATTCTAATCCGATGAAGAATATTGGACATCACTTTATCAAAATCCTAAATTTTCGGATAAGTAACGGTAAGTTAGAAATTGAGAACCAAAGAGAGCCAATAGGTTTGGTAAGGCCCAATGGGCCTTATTTCTTCAAAATTCGGCCATCAAGAGGTCAAATAAGAGGAAATTACAGTTTTGCGCTCAAAGCTCTTTTTTGGCCCAAATAAGGAGTCCATTGGTTACCAAGCCAACTAAATTCATTAAATTCAAGTCCAAGTCCACGTGAATAGTCCAAACCACGTGAATAGTGCCAAGAGTAAAAATTATCAAAATACTCCTTCTAGAAACTTTGAATTTATGGGTCACATTTATGGGCAAGAGACAATTTTGATAAATGCAAAGTGAAGACTTGGTGAAGAAGCAAGAAGACATCTTGGAGTAGAAGACTTCCACTTACTCTCACTCCCTCTTTCTTTCTTCTTTCTTTCTCTTCAATTATTTGCCTTAAGATTGTCTTGGATTTTATGAGCTAAAATTCATAAAATTTGGAGTTGCATTTATGTGGAGTAATAATGCAAGAGACTTTCAAAACAACTCTATTTCTCACTTTCACTCTCTCCCTCTCTTTCCCTTGATTCGGCCACCATCCACCATCCATTGCCCACCCTCTCTCTCTTTTCCTCTCTTTCCTTTTCCTCACAGTCGTCGCCAAGTCGTGCTGTTGCGCCCTTGTCGCGCCCTTGCCGTCTTTCGGATCGCTGTCGCCGCCGTCCACTCACCGAGCCAAGTCGTGCCACCGTGCCCTCACTGCCGCACCAAGCCCGTTCGCCTTGTCGTGTCGCTGAACCACGCAGTTGCCGCGTCAAGCCAAGCCGCGTCATTTTGCTGTTCATCACCACTGTCGTTAAACTAATGAGTTAACTCCCTAATCTTTGGTTAGGTTGTTAATTGCATTTAGGGTTAGATTAAGTGAGATTTAGAACTAATTAGGAATGGATTACTTGATAGGCTATCATGATAAGTGGAACAGAAAAGGGTGATAAGTTATCATGAAATGATAACGGATGGTGATAGGTTATCAAGGAAAGTGATAAGTGGAAGTGATATTCTATTAAGGAAATGTGATAAGCTATCATTAAAAGGATGATGAGCTATCAGTAATTAGGTGATAAGCTATCATCAAATGGATGATAAATTATTGACATTTGGATGATAAGCTATCATCAAAGAGATAATAAGTTATCGGTAATTAGGTGATAAGTTATCGAAAAATGGATGATAAGCTATCGTTAAAGAGGTGATAAGTTATCGAGGAATTATCGATAAACTATCAAAGTTTGGGTGATAAATTATTAATTAATGTGTTTTGTATGTGAGTTATATGGTATTTCTATACATGACTGTACATGATTTTATGTTTCAAGATTGCCTTAGAAAGATGATTATCTTTTAAACTATTGTTTCCTAACTGAAAAGAATGCAATTTTTGGCATATAACCGGTAATTCACATGGTGTCGTGCTTAGATATCAAGTTTTAGGTGTTGGAATAATCAATGATGCTTGAAAAATGAAGTACGTAAAGTTTGACGGGATAAGCATGTCCGTGTAATTATTTTATTGCATTTTTACGTATGAAAGATTGCAATAAGTTTGACGTATGAGCATACATCATGGCATGAGTACGAATCATGGCTGCATTAGCTAAATGAGAAAAAATGAAATTGGTGTGCTCATGTGCTCACAAAAGGGAACGGACCCCTAATGGTTTTTTTTGGGATGATACCCGATTTTATCGGATGTTCGGCAGGGTCGAATAACGGATCGCGATAGAGGCTAGACCAATTCTCCTTAGGAAATGTTGTCTATCTCTGGGCGAGGTTGAGGTATGGCCGTGCCCAAACTTTTAGCAGGTTAAGACGTTACCGTGCCCGAATTTCCAAGATATCGAGACGTTACCATGCCCGATAGGGTGGGATGATGCCCAATCATGCTGGAAGACCACCAACCTTCGGGTTGTGCCGTAGCCTAGAGTGGTTAAGACCATCAACCTTTGGGTTGTGCTGTGGCCGAGAGTGGTTGTAATCACTAGGCAATAAAATTGGAACACTTGGATGCATTGCGTGTGAGAAATGATGTTATGTGTTATGATTTTGTGCCTCATCGAATGTATTGCTTATAGAATACTATAACTGATATCATGCAGGATATGTGTCAAGGCGAGGTACGAATGCCTGCGGTTTGTCTGTTGAATGAGTTGAGTTGCTTGAACCTGTTATAGATTAAGTAGAGTGAGAATTGCTCACTATTGATCTGTCATCGATAATAAGCTGCATGTTTAGGGTATGCTTTAGGCGAATTAGCATCCTATGTGAGGCTTGGGTTGTTAACTTACTGAGATTTATCTCACTCGTTATTGT
Organism: Metrosideros polymorpha var. glaberrima; assembly: GCA_001662345.2. Lineage (NCBI taxonomy): Eukaryota > Viridiplantae > Streptophyta > Magnoliopsida > Myrtales > Myrtaceae > Metrosideros > Metrosideros polymorpha. The sequence goes on along the minus strand of BCNH02000007.1, from coordinate 1,966,051 downwards.
TAATCACTTTTTAGACCTGTAGCATAAATATGCGACCTGTGCAATTTGAGGATCCCTCGGACCAGAGCCTCGTTATAACGCTGCACCCAGTCCCTGGTGCAGACTATAGTTTTGAACTTCACGTTACGACGACCTGGGTTGATGAGGGATTGAGGCACCTGATACCTCACCAATTGAAGGCGTGGTTTGTCCGCCACAATGATGCCTTTTTTTGGTTCTCTGAAAGGTTTCGATAGGCTTTGCGGAGGTGGAGCTCCAAGCGAGGAAGTGTAGGATCCAATGGAAAATCCGGAGTTCAACCCAGATAAGGAGAGCGATCTTGAGCCTCCTCTCGACTACTACCTCATTTAGCTTGGACTTGGAGTACTAACTTTTTTTGTGTAACCCCGGTTTAGCGGAGATAAGTTAACTTGACCCCCGATATCTTTTTGATGGTCTCGATAGAAAGTAGCCCGTAGTGAGGTACATATAAACTTTCTAGAGTTAACAAGTATATAAATAAAATGTGATTTGCTAATGATTGTTGTTCTGCTATTTTTTCTATTATCCCTATTGTCGTAATTGTTCGGGTTTTTATTAATCGTTTTCGCTTGCATTAATCAAAAGATAAAAAGAACAGGTCGACGATGCATCTTGGGATGTTGCATTCAAAATGACCCAAGAGAAGTAACGGGATTGTCGTGCGCTCGAGGGCCGGAGCGTGACAGAGAGTCTAACGACTACTCGAAGAAGACCTAAGTGTTTATGCCTTTGCACAAGTTTGATGCTATTCTCAGGAACATGCGATTGAGAGCTTTGGTCGAGACGAAGACTGGTAAGTCGATTAAGCATGTGCGGACTGACAGTAGCATGGAGTTCTACTTAGAGCTGGTAAATAAATTCTGCATGAATGAGGGCATAGTGAAACACTGCACTAGTGCTAATAAATCACAACAGTTCGTGGGATTGATGAGTAGAATGTTACTAGAAATGGCCCATAAAATGATCTTTAGTGTTGGTGTGACTAGGAGAATCTTGGCGAATACGCTTAGTATGGCGAGCTACCTGATAGATAGATCCCCATTAACTACAATTGAACGTTGGACTCCCAAAGAAGCATGGTCGGTAACGTTGTTGATTATTCTATTTTTAGAATGTTTGGTTGCCCGCGTTATTTTCGAGCAAGTGATGGTAAGCTCAATGGGAGGGCAATGTGCATATTCCATGGCTATGCACAAGGTGAGCAGGGCTATCGGTTGTGGTGCCTAAATATCAATTCACATGACAGTAGAGAAGTTATCTTTGACAAGTCTCCAGTACTTCTAGATGGAAGTGATTATGGCAGTGTTAATACGGATTTGAATGGTGTTAGCTCAAGGTGGAGTTGTAATTAGAAACTCCTGAGATAGCAAATACTAATGTGGTAATCGACGCAGGTAATGCTTGTAGTGAGGTGGAGCCGGTAGAGCCAACAATTACTGTAGCTATTGAAATTGACAAGGTGCATTTTCAACCTTCTATCAAATATGGACACAATGATGGTTTTGCTTTATTTGTGATACAAGAGGTTGTGTCGGAAAATGCTTATGGAGTAGCTAATTGTGCAAGTAGAGTTGGTGTCTTGATAAGGTCCATGGTTATGGCGAAGTTCAAGCGCAGCTTGAACTTCGAAGCACTCTGTGGCGGTTGAACCTAATAGGTTTGTGGGAGAGTAGCAACGAGGTTTCTACTGAAACGATTGTGACTTGGCTCAAACATTGAGTTAAGGTGGAGATTATTGAAAATATGTCTCGAGTTTGAGCCCCGATGAAAATATGTGAACTCGACCACGTTTTCAAGAAGCACGTGGCACATGCTCATTAAATCTTCGACGCATCAGAAGCGTGGTAGGCACCGAAGGACTTCTTTCTTACTCATGCAAGTGGCATGCATTTAATATATGGAAGAAAGTGGTGTTCCCTTTTTGTGAACGTGAAGGAAAGAAGAGGAGTCATGAAGAGAGATAATAGGTTCTTAAAAGGATAAGGAAAGAACATCATGATGTCTTGACTTTTTTCCTCCTTATGCCGCTTTCTCCCTTTCCCTTTCTTTGTCTCTTTCCTTTGATGAAGATGAGCAGATGAAAGAGAAAAGGGAAAGCTATGCTCATTCGTGTTCCTTTCTTTAATGATGGTCATCCATACAAGGCGCATGATTTTCTGAAGAAAAGGCAAGAGGTCTCGGCATAGCCAGTTAAATTCTTGTGAGTAGAATTTGCATAATCCCTTGAGTGAGATTTCACTAGAAATTGTGAGGGGCTAAACACTGAGTGAGTTATTGAGTATAATTGGGGGCTGTGAAACACCATGAGTGTGTTTGAGTACTCGAGTGATTAATCTCGTTGTATCACTTATTTCTATAGTAAAATTCCATGCTGCTCTCCCCCATGGACGTAGGTTCCGATATTCAGACCGAATCACGTAAATTTGGTATCCGATTTTCTTTCCTTCTTCCTGTCTATTTTATCCAATTCGCTTGTTCCGTAAAAACAACACTATAGAAATAGTTAATCATGCTATGATATTCTCGATAAATATCTTTTTCTAGTTAACTATTTAGTTTTGGCAGTATATTATGCTACTTTTTTTTTTTTTAATCTAAGGGGCAAAAGCCACCAAAAGCTTTAAATTATGCCTATTGTGACACATTTATAGTAAACTTTTTTGACACAAAAAATTTCAAACTTGTATCGGTATGAAATATTTACCCTCCATCAAATTTCTATCAGTGAGAACAACTAAAAATCTGTCTACATAGATTCTAGAAAGTAAACAATGTTAACGTGGTGCCCACGTGGCTTAAGTGAAATAAAAGCAATATTGTTTTGGCTGAAAAATCATCTAATGAAACTTTGACGGTGGATAAATGTATTACATAGGTACAAATTTTTTTTTGGGGGGGGGGGTTTATGTCACATAAAAAAGTTTAGGGTAAATGTGTCACAGTGGATATAGTTTGAGGTTTTTTATATCATAAAAAAAAGTTCAGGTAAATGTGTCACAGTATGCATAGTTTAGAGTTTTTTTGTGGCTTTTTCTCTTATCTAAGTGCATCATAGCTGTTGGTATATAATATATTACTCTGTATAATGTGTCTAACTCATCTTGTCTCTCTCAGTATGATATTCAACAAACTCTCCGCATCCTCTCAAAAATACTCCAAGCAAGATTAACTATGCTTTAATTGAGAGATGAACATTTATATTTCTAAATCGTTAAGATTATGTTGTTCCTTTTGTTCCTTTTTTATAAGTAGATAAGATTTTCAGTTGAAATAAAACATTGGTATTGCCTCGCCGGAGTCTCCCATACCAACACCATCTTTGTAAGTACCTCCGGTACTCAGCTAGTTCACCAGCCAAGATTCTGTGAACTTGCTTTTAATCGTGTGCGCTTGCTTCACCAATGGCTCCTTTAACAGAAACAAGTGATGCTTGACGAACAAGGAACCACTCAACCACCTGGTTCTCTTCCAATAGGATAAAAAATGATATGCTTTTCATCAATGTCAGTGAAGACATGCATGCTCTTTGTACTCTTCCTACAAGAAAGATTAGCATGCTAATCTCTTCCTATGATATCATTATGCAAACAAAAATGGATGATCAATATGTAAGCATCTATTTGCATCATCAATCTTCTGGTTTTTACTTCAAGAGTCATTAAATCACAGATAAACTCTGTTTCCCATATCTCATACGTTGCATCTATATGACTTTTTATTACCACAAACCCCCGCGAACCATAATCTCTTGATCTGGACCCTCTAAAGCCTTCTTCATTATTTCCCTCAAATCCTACATTGCTTACATTACGTGTGACACGACATGATAAGCCCCAAGAATCTCCTCAAAGTAGCAAAGAACTGGCGAGTAAGAGCTGCCATGGGAAGAAGTATCCAACCAGACGACGGTTTTCCAATGTCTGATGACCGCAGAATCTCTGAGGTGAGTGAAAAGATCACCTTGTAATCTACAGCCCTGATAGAAAGTGCTTTATGATCCCCTTGACTTATCTCGAGACGTACATCTTTCAGGAGCTATTACAGATGTCAGAAGAAGAGTTTGGATCATCCAGTAATGGACTTATCACAATGCCACTTGATGCAGTCGCAATGGAGAACAAGAGTTCGGATCATCATCTTTTTCTGGTACAACGCCTTATAGAATAAAACACATTTTTTTGTGCATAATGGAAACATGCAGATGTTGTAAGAACTTCAACACACTTCGTCCTGTTCGATTGATAGGATATAGAAGCCTGAGAATGTAAACTTATTATGCATCAAATGAATTTTGAGCAAATTTGTATTCCAAGAGCTAAAGTTTCCATTTTGCTTGGTTCTCTCTTTTCTTTTTCCTTTGTTCTTTCAGATTGGCTTGGGGTTGCACAACTTTCACAGTATCTAAATTCAGACATCACTAAAACTTCATTCAAGGCAAACAAAGTTTCTCATGTTTCAGACAAGTGCACCAGTGCAACAAGGATTCAAATGAGCTTGGAGAACAAAATTGCATACCAGACTCGTTTTTCCATAAGTACCTCCATATTCTGCTGCATGAGATTTTTAGCACTTTTAACAGCTAAAATTCACCGACAGACCATGCTCCTGAATCTTCTTCCTGACTTAACTATCTGATCGAAATCAGTATTTCGATTTCCAACATTAATACCCTCCTTATCTCAGTTCATTCTGCTGCTGCAAATGGGGACACTTCAGAGGTAATGCATAATGAAGCACCAGAATAGTGTCTCATTCTTTCTATTTAAGTTCATGTCATGTTGATTACACTAGATGAAGCAAGGACCAAAGATTATTCGAACCTGTAAGGCCTACTATGCCCGAAACCCAGCATACCTCGTGAAGGTTGGACTGTAAAGAGGTGCCTAAGAGGCTTCACAATAAAACTGTGGCTCAGTAAGCACTCATTTTTCTAAACGTTTTCGTAGTTTGTATTGAAGGTTTACCTTCGATAGCAGACATGCTGATTCCAAATGGGATGACAATATTTCTGAGTCTTTGCTTATTATGTTGCACAAGACAAAATCGCTGATAACCTGTATGGTGTTTCATTGCCTCAACCATTGGACAAGTTTTTCTAGGTGAAAGAATCTTGAAATGCAGCTTCTGGACATAATTTGTAACTGACTGGGTGATATTGACAACAGTTTGCTATTAAAATAAAGTACAAGTACTGCCTCGCTGGAACCTCCAACTAATATGTTGTTTAGAGGATATGTTAAAATATAACTAATCCAATACCATACACACTTCGCTCCAAAATAGTGCTTAGAGCTCCTAGGTATGTATCTTGGGGAATCAGTTTATCATTTGTTTGTAACTGCCATAATTCTCAGAATTTATCTTTCCTAATTTCAAGTGTTAGCCTGGACAGTGACTTGGTCAACAATGATCAATCTTAGGAAAATTAACTTTTTCGGAGAAGAAAATTCTTCTTTTCAAGATTGGGCATCTTGGACTCTGCATAATGATCCTATAATCTCACAGGTGGATTCATTCAATGTGATTCTTCAATATTTTGACACCTTCACTTCTTTATGCCGGCTATTCATCAACAGTGATTCTTCAATTCCTTGATTCACATTGAATTCGAATCCCTTTAGGCAAATAGTACTTGTTCAGGATATGACAATTATTGTCTTAATAAATACTTAGCATGAGCAGAATTATTGATGTATGGGAAGTCCATAAGCAAGTACAAGTACCTTGGAGATGATCGATGTCTACAATGACTGTACTTGTTGATACATCTAGTGTTTCTTGAAGGATGAGAGTTAGAGAAATTCTGGCAGGAAAGTTTAGCAGGAAAATTTACCGAGAAGTCAAAATTTCTTTCCTGTAAGATGACTAGAGCATTCTTAAACAGTGAAGACATTTCTTCAATCACTCTTTCTTTCCATTTTCCTTCTTTGTATCTTTTCTATTAGCCAAGGAAATAGTTCGAAAACCTACAATTCAGCCTCATCTGGCAGGGGAGTTCATTATACCTGTTGTCTGTTACTAAATTCAGTGACAAAACCCTGTGGTTCATGATGTCCTGGCAACTGCCATATCCTGAACTACCAGACAACCAAAGATACCATCCTACTTGAGCATCTTCTGCGTTACTTCACGATCAGACAAAAGCTCATTTCGACATTACATTAGGTCTCTTCCATAATGACCAATTACCTGACCTCCCATAGAAAATCCCGATGCTAAGAAGCTAGGTCCATTGTAAATATCACATGCCCCCTCAATAAATAGCCTTCCTCAATTCTGTTTAACTCACAGCAAAGTCCTCAATCTCCTTTCCTCTCCCTGCTTGAAGTGACTTCAATCTTTGGACCCAACCGCTCATCTAAACAATATGACTGGCCACAATAAGTGTGTTCAGTTGGCTAGGAAGTGGAAGAAACTCGCTGTTTCAGGCAGGAAAAGAATTTCTTTCATCCAGACCAATGCAGAAGGTTGCAATTCACTGGCTTTAGCTGATGAAGGTTGTTTTGTTATCTATAGCGTCGACAGGAGGCGCTTCATGCTACCCTTGGCATGCGTTAGCAGTCATGTTTTCCAGAAGCTTCTTGAGATGTCTGAAGAAGAGTATGGACTATCTAGTGATGGGCCGATCATAATGCCAAGCGATTCGGCTCTATTGGAAAACATAGTCACACTCATTGGACGAGGTGAATCTAAGACTTCAGAGAAAATCCTATTCGACGCCGTTAACTCCAATCGCTCCTTGTTCTCTTCGTCCTGTGATGAAGCTACAATTCAGCAGTTAACTGTTCCTGTTTGCTGATTGATTAGGTCACTTACTTTTGTATGTATTAATTGTAGAAAATGTTCTTTTAGCTCATGAGTTGGTCAAGAATTATCCAGAAAGAAGATTTCTCCTCGTTGTATGATGAACGCAGATTTAATGAAGGAGTTTGATTCTGTCAATTGGGATTCTTTTTCTTTTTTTTTTATATTGAAGATGATTCATGTGCCTGATAAGTTCATTAGCAAGATTAAAGATTGCATGGCTTCTTCCTATCCTACTTCTCTGTCAATCTAAATGGGGGCTTGGAAGGCTTCTTTAAGGGTGACAATGCATGATCAACGCTGATTTAATGTTCTTGCTGCTGTTCTGATACTGTTTGGTTGATGAGATTTTGGTTTATATGAAACTTTGGGACATCTTCAGGACAACAGGGATTGTGTTATAGTTTTGAGTGTGTATGATAGTTGAGGACTTGATTCTTTGTTAGTCTTGGTCTAGGTTTAGGACATTATAGGCTCAATTGGGACAAATATAGAACAACTTAGGATTGTAAAAGCATAAGGCCATGTAGTGGGTATTGTTCTCCCATAATTGCTTGAGTTATGCGAATACACAATATTTACTTATCGAAAATAAGTATACATGAATTGTCGCAGACTTTCCTTGTTGAAGTATTGCAGCATAAATCAGAAATAAACAAATACATATTTTAAAACATGTATTATCTTGCATTGCAAATGTTCTGCATCTACAATTTCAGCAACGTCTTATGAACTGTCACAATTCATTCACAGAAAAATTAGTAGCTCCAGGACTACCAAACAAAGCAGTACAAATTTCCTGAAGGGTAAAATTATTAGTATAATTTCAATTATACTAAATGAAAAGAAGAGTATTCCTAAGCTGTGAGAAGACAGAGTTCACTTCCGTCACTCTTTGAGAGATCACTAAACTTCCAAGTCACGAATTTTACCAGATAGTGGTGTTGAGTTAATTATAACAGTTATTGATTTTTCAATCCTGTTTCCTAGGTGTTCAACATGGGAAAAAGAAACACATTGGCATTCTGATATGCCAGATTCAAATCTGTATTTGTGCTGTGTCATAGAATCCAAGAAAGGGCGATAACTCTAAACATGTAGTTCTTCTGATGCTTTTTGAATGAAAATGTCAGTGTCTCCCAATAATAGACCAGTTCCGTCAAGGGGGTCACGATTGATGACCTTATGTCAAACAATTATTGCAATGCTAAAAAACAAGCAAGATCTGGACAAAGCACTGGCTTACAGCTAGTTGCTCGAATAGTATCATTTGCATTTCTGGACTTCGATTGTAACAAACTAGGTCATAACTACAATTAATTGCTATTAAAATAACGTGCAAGAAGTGCCTCGCAACCAGTGTGCCCTATAGAGGACATGTTAGAACATAACTAGACCAATTCCGAATGCACTTCCCTCAAAACTAGTGCTCAGAGCACCTAGGTTGTATCTAGAGAAATTAGTCCATCCTTTGTCTATAGCTGCAAAAATTCTCTGCATTTTTCTTTTCAGATTTTAAATGGTTGTTTGCCTATTGACTTGATTGACATTGATCAATCTTATATGTCCACTACTAACATTGTCTGCAACCTAGAAGACAGATTTACAGTATCATCCTCCTCATTGTGTTTGGAGGAAAGTAGGAAAAGTTAATGGTTATGGAGAAGAAATTTCCTCTTTTGACAATGGGGAGTCCTGGACTTCAGCATGATGATCTTATATATCCTCCCGTATGGTTTCTTTGGATGTCATACTACAGTATCTTGATGCCTTTGCTTCTTTATACTAATGATTAGTGACTCAATTTAGCAATGATTCTTCAATTAATCGATTCAGACAGAATTTGAATTCCTCTAGAAAAATCATATTTTTGTTTAGGAGATGCACAAGAAATTGCGAAAGAGGTCACAAGAATTCAGATATCATCCACCGAATAACAAGCATTAGCAGAATCACCATACGTATGAGAAGTCCATAAATGGGTAGGACTGCATTAGTATTGACAAATGAATGAGCTGGAATAGAGACAACAAAAGATGATCGATGTCTACAATGGTCTGTACTATGATTCTGTACTTGTTGATATATCTGATGTTTCTCAAATGATGACAGTTTGAGACGAAACCTGGCTGGAAAAGGAACAACGGAAATCACAGAAAATTCGAAATTCTTTCACATAAGACGACAAAATTATTCTTCAACTGCAAAGTAATCTCTTCAATCACTCTTGCTTTCCATTGTTTCAACTTTGTTTCTTCCATATCTAGCCGAGGAAATAGTTGGGGAGCCCACAATTTGGCATCGTCCAGCTGGTGAAGTTCGTTATGTGTCTTGTTAATTACTAATTTGGTTTTCTTAATTGGCCCCAAACCTTGTGATTTATGACCACCTAATAACTGCCAGTCCTGAATACAACCAAAGATACCTTTCCTACTTGTGTTTGTCTTCTGGGTTATTTCCATGACCAGACAAAAATCACATTTTGACATCACATTCGGTCTCTTTCCATCATTACCAGCCATAAGGCCTCCCATAGAAAATTCTGGGCCAAGGAAGGCTATGTTTCTATGCAATGTCACCTGCCTCCTCCATATATAGTCCACATTGGCTTCGTTTTAACTCACAACAAAGTTCTCAATATTCCCTGCTTGGTGTCACTCCAATCTCTGGACGGACCACTAATTTCAACAATATGATCCACAAGAAGCACAGCAAGATGGCTAGGAAGTGGAAGAAACTTGCTGCCATAGGCAGGAAAAGAATTTATCTTACCAGGAGCAATGCAGAAGGTTGCAATTCACTGACGTTGGCTGATGAAGGTTGTTTTGTTATCTACAGCATCGATAGGAGGCGCTTTATGATACCATTGGTGTACCTCAGCAGTCATATTTTCCAGAAGCTTCTTGAGATGTCCGAAGAAGAGTATGGACTATCTAGCACTGGGCCAATCATAATGCATTGCGATTCAGTCCTCTTGGAAAACGTACTCACGCTCATCCAACACGGTGCATCTAACAGTTCAGAGAAAGCCCTGCTCGATGCCTTGTCTTCGTCCTGAGATATCCAACATTTGGCTGTTCGTGTTTGCTGATTGATCAGGTCACTTACTTTCTGTATAAACTAATTGAAGCGGACTTTCATCTTCAAATTGAAACTGCATAAATCAGAAATGTAAAGTTGAACTTTTCTTCAAAATGTTCCACATGCCGTCCAATTTCGATCATCATCTTATGAATCATTCCAAATGTATTAACGGCACAGATTAGCAGTTCCCGTAGCACCAAACAAAGCAGGACCAGTTCAGGAAGAGGACGACCGCTAATGAAACTATCATCGTACTAAGTAAAAAGGAGACTGATGATGAACATAAGAAGTACAGGTTCTGAAGCTGTGTGAATTGAACACAGAATCACCAGCCAAGCGAACTCTTTCCATGTCACTTTGAAAAATCACCAAAACTCCCAACTTTCGAGTTTTTAGCATGTGTTGTAGATTCAAGTATCAAAGTGATTGGTATTTCAATCCTAATTCCAAGAATGCTCAACATGGGTAACAGAAACACACTGGCATTTCGATAAGCCAGAGTCAAATCCATTTGAATGCTGCATCATAGCAACCAAGAAAGGGTGCTAACTCCAAAGATTGAGCTACACCTATGCTTTATGATTTAAAAGTGTCGCGTCGCGGTAATAGACTAGTTTATGGTCAATCAAATATCACCATGCTAAAGAGTAGGCAAGACAAAGCAGTAGCTAGTTGCTGGGGTAGTACCATTACTTGGTAAGTATCTGTCTTTGGACCCTTAAAGGAAAGCTCAGTCACCTTAGATCACAATTCACTATGCTTGGGTTCAATATATGGTCGTGTAGACATCGATCATCCATGTAGATGTCTCGATTCATAAACATCAAGAACCAAAGAAAGATCGAATAGCTTTGAGGAATAAACTCTTAACTGATAGTAAAGGGACGTTTCACCGTCCATCAATGAAGCTGACTGAATTGGTGGTACTTCAATGAAAAAAGGAAAGAAGTGCAGATGGAATGGACCACTGGGATGGAAAGCTGGAAGGTCACTGTCTTCTTCCCCTTTGGTTGGGGAAGAGGGCAAGAAAATGAATGGTAGGTGGAATGAAATTTGAAGTGAAGAAATGATTTTCTTGATGTTGTTCAGTGATAATTGGAGGAAGATGGAAAATGTGAAACTCATTCCTTTCATAGTTTGGAACAAAAAGGAAGCAGAGAGATTGAAAAATTTTATACTAGTAAAATGCCCTTCGAGACTCAAGAAATATAAGTCGTTTCATTGGCAAAATTGGAAATTTATATGTTTTTAAAATTCTGAAACTCGATTGCCACTCTATATGGAGGTGGGAAATGCCAGTAAACATATATTCTTCTCTCGTTACAGATTTATTTTCAATTATTCTCAAATAAAAAGGGTTTGGATGGAATTAAAGCGTACCTCACCAAATATTCGGCTTAAAGCGTCAAGGAAGCACCAATTGCCTACTAGGCAAATCCCTTAGCGCGCCTTCACTAGGTACGAGTGGGGAAGTCCAAGATCGGCGATACATTTAAGCTCAAGCCTTTCCTTCGGGGACGAACTAAGGCTTCTTGATACCGAAGATGAACTAGAGAATCAAACTTGTGACATTTGGCTTAAACCAAGTAGCGGACTACTCGTCTAATCAACTAGTTGGTCATTTCTTTTCATACAAAAAGATGAAACACTTACATAAATTTACCATGTTTAGGAGGGGGGTGGGTAAAAGTTTAGGAGTAAATGCCCACTATTTTTAAAGCGGAAATACTTATTACCTTAAGCAATTAAGGGAAGCCTTGGGCAATTTGATGTTCTTGTACAAAAATTAATCGAATTCCTTTTGCGCGCTCGAAAAATCACACACATCTCACATTTTGACGAAGGACATCGATCGAACAAAATGATAATTTAAGGAATGTGATGTAACAGTTGAATATAAGGAGCAAATATATATTATCCCTAAATTTTCTTCTTCTTCTTTTTTCCTGCAGAAATCAATCATTGCATCTATGTCGTTATCCAAAATTAAATTTGGAGATAGGGTTAAGATTAAGCTAATATAATAGGTCGTCGGTTGCTTGTTGAGCGTGACAAGTGGGAACCAAGGAAAGGGTGTTTGATTGTTTTGCTCAGGCCTCAGCCGTCCAAACTTGAATTCAACTGGCTTGATTGATTACTCGGTGGCTTCTCCTGGGAAAAAGATAATTGCAGAAAAGGACAAATCCCAGCCTAACTGTATTTCCTAAGTATCTTTTGCAATTAATTTAAAATTTGTCAACATTAGTATAAGCCTCCCCCAAACGTAGAAAGTAGGGGCTCTTTCTTTGTCCTTTTCCCTTTGGGGCTCGTGTTTCTCAATTTTATAAATTGTGACTGTGGGATGGTTTTGCTGTCACAGTTTTTATAATGCTAAATTTTTATTTTTATTTTTATTTTTGTGTTTGCTCTTTTCACCCACTTTATCATGAACCTTCCGGATTGAAATTCTTGCAATAATGTTTTTACTTAAATACGTTTGTTTTGTAAAAAATAAATGATTTAGAAAACATTTTATTAGATATTAGTATTTGTATCGTTTAGAAAAATTATTCCATAGGAAATGTTTCTATTTTCAATAATAATGCATACCTAAATATTTTCATTGATTTTTTGTAAGTGATATAAGATATTATTGTTATGAAAACATTTTTGCAATGTTGATTTTTCGAAAAATAAACACAGAGTGAGCATTTGGAAGATAGCCTCACCTCATATGGATAAATTAATAAGCATGTAAACAAATAAAGAATAATCCGGTGGTAACATTCTGTAACGGTCATCAAGTAATTATAAATCGATGTAAGTTTAATTCAAATCACACATCTTACAAGATTAGTACACCGAATCATGGATCAATCGGTTTCGAACCGAGAAATGCTAAATTTATGAAGATTGTTTTACAATATTGATTTATAAAGTGATGTGTCAGACTATTTTTTGTTCTTGAAAATAGTCCACGTTTAAAAGGATCACCCACGACCTGCCACATCATTTCGGATTCCAATTCTATAAATCAACCTTAATAAATCTATCCCTCCTCTATAAAATGATTAATATTTTTTTTCTTCTTCTTTTGTTGACTGCCGGAACGGTGGTGCGCCGACAATAAAGGGAAAAGTAGTCGCCCCGACGTGTGGGTCGTCTCTCTCTGTTTACTTTCTACTGCTTGAACATCACAGGCTCTGAAGAACATTCCTAAAAAAAAAAAAAGCAAGAAGCGAGCTAAAAATGATTGGCACTGTTCTCCCATTGAAGATAGACCCATCTGATGTGCCTAACCAGAAAAAAAAAAAAGAAAAGAAAAGAAAAGTGAATAGGCTCTTGATTTAGGGTTGATAGTAACTAATGAGAGGAGATGCAGAGGAAGCATCTCCAAGCAAGACAGGTACCAAACCCTTGGCTGCAATTCACACAACCGGGGCAGGAGGTTTGAACAAGGCAAGGCTAATGAGAATTCAGTAGTAAAAGTTAAAAGATTATTTAATAAATTGAGTATATATAATGAAAAAGTTAACTTTGACTAGTTTAATATTGAGTACTAACGAGACACATGAGACAGACAAGTGAATTTCATAAAGTAATATAAAGAAGTGAAATAGCCAAAAATGGGTATTGTTATAATTTTTCTTCTTCTTTTTTTTTTGTGAATTTATCAGATGAAGTACAACAGCTTAGGGACATTCCCTAACATTACAAATAGAGCTAATAGGTCAAAAAGATGGAGGTAGGAAAAAATTCGACTAACCCATGATATTTTTGAATCAGTTAAAGAAGAAAAATCGGGGGTAAAGTCTATAATTTGACTTTGACATGAAGAACAATGCTAGGTGCATGATAAATTAGACAAAATTACGATGTGATGATATCATGTCTAAGTATAATCTCAAAGACGTGCTCAAGTGATATTTATTTTCTCAACCTAACGCTGAGAGTTTAAACAACAAGATACACATTCTTTCACGTCCACCACACCTGACTATTAGTATAAAACAACCCCATTCTCCGTTAAATACGTATTTGAATACCTCACTTGTTTTTTCTTTTTCTTTTTTCTTTTTTTCTTTTTTCTTTTTTCCTAGAAAAATACCTCACTTGTTTAAACGCTATCATTTCGAGCTTGCCACACCGCCTTTCTTGTTGTAAATCGAAGTTCATATCTCTTAATTACCCCAAAATTAAATGAATCGTTATCGATATCTAGGAGGACCAGGTCCAAGTCAAGGCCATCATAAAGATTATGGCCAGCAACAAAGTACTCGACCCCATTTTTCTCCTTCATTTTCAAAGTATGGACGCTGACCAGAACCAAACAGGCGGTTTCCCATGACCGGCGTTGGTCCGAATTGGACTAATTTCTATCGGAGTCGCACAACACGTTTGACGAAACATGCTCGGCTGCTATATTCTATCATTGTTTTATTTCTGTCACATGCATACGAATTTCATATCGTACCATGTTTTTTAAAGGCCCTTGGGCCCATCACCTTTAATCTAAAAATTAAAAAGTAAAAAGTAAAATCGACCCACAATATTCCACGTTCTTTTCCTAGCTATGACCAAACGAACCTCGGTCTAAAATCATCAACGCTTGTACTGGCCCTTGCATCCCAAAGTCGCTTATATAAAGAAGCTTTGGCATCGGTGGTTCTTGTGTGGAGACACTTCACTTGAGAGGAAGAGCAAGGACCTTAAAGACACCAAGGGAGAGAGAGAGAGGTTCGTAGGTCTTCCTTTCGAAAGGTGCTTACTCTTAACCAAGAAAGGCTAACAAGGATGGGTGATGAGATAAACTCAAATCCGGTGACTCCTCGGCCGGCCTCCACGACGGAAACCTCAATGGCCCCGACGCCGCCCCCCGTGTCGACTCCTCCATCCCAGTACCACTCGCCGTCCCTGTCGAGGTCGCCGCTCCTGTCAACCCCGGAGATAAAGCCGTCGAAGACCCCGAGGATCGTGACCCCGAAGATCGCCACCCCGAGGCTCTCCCTCACCCCGAGGTTCATAACCCCTCTCGGCAGCCCGATCCGGCGGGCCCTGCACCTGACCAAGCTTGACCCGCAGGACGCCTGGCTCCCGATCACCGAGTCGAGGAACGGCAACGCGTACTACGCCGCCTTCCACACCCTTTGCTCGGGTATCGGGATCCAAGCCCTCGTGCTCCCGGTCGCTTTCACCATTCTCGGATGGTAAGCGAAATTCAAGCAAACTTGTTCATTGATCATAATCTGAAACTACCAATGCATAAAGTCTTTCTTTTCATACATTTATATGATTCGATATTTATGTTCATCTTGCAGGACATGGGGCATTATATGCTTGACTTTGGCGTTCATATGGCAGCTTTACACACTATACTTGCTGGTGCAACTCCATGAATCTCCCGAGACGGGGATGCGTTACAGCAGATACATGCAGCTTGCCAGTGCAGCTTTTGGTAATTATTAATCTTCTCTTCTGGTTTTTATTAAATCAATTAGTCACAAAAATTTTCGAAAAGAGAAAAATAAGGCAAGAAGAGTTGAATTTCACAAACCTTTGGGTTGACTTGAACCTTCATGCTCGTCGCACATGGCTAAAGATGATTTCATTTTCTCTTGTAAAAGAAGCATGGATTTGATGCTAAAGAGAGTATTGACAGAAAAAAGAAAGAAATTCTGACTCAGCCACGTTCTCTAGTGTAACATCGTGCGAATTATTATATCTCAGGCGAGAAGCCAGCGAATTGGTTGGCGTTGTTCCCCTTCATGTACCTCGCCGGAGGCACCTGCGTGTCCTTGATCATCATCGGCGGGGCGACGTGCAAGATGTTCTTTGGAATCCTGTGTGGTGGCACTTGCGGCGCACACGACCTCACGACGGTGGAGTGGTACCTCGTGTTCACGACCGCCGCCGTCCTGCTGTCCCAGCTGCCCAACCTCAACTCCATCGCCGGCGTGTCCCTCGTCGGGGCCATCACCGCCGTTGGCTACTGCACGATGATGTGGGCCATCTCGGTTGCCGAGGGACGGATGCCCAACGTGTCGTACGACCCCATCAGGGCGAACACGCAGATCGCCAGGACCTTCGACCTCCTGAACGCGCTCGGGATCATCGCTTTCGCCTTCAGAGGCCACAACCTCATTCTTGAAATTCAGGTACCAAGATTTTACCTTTCTTTTCCTTCTTTTACGTCTGCTACGCTACAATGTCTAAATAAAATCCACGAAAGTCGTAGAAAATTAGATCAAGCAGGATGCACCTAAAGTCGCTTTTAGCGAAGCGCCAAAATTTTGTAGCGAAGAGCCATCATTTTAGGAATTAATTATTTACCTAACTATAGTGTTTCTTAGCAATCAATTTCTCCAGCCAATTTTACTTCGAGTACAGGCAAAGTGGTCTAGGCTTGATAGTGCTGCTAGCTCCTCGCGACATAGCTTGAGTATTGCACGATAATCAATTGAGAATTATAATAGGGGTGTGAATTAGTTATAAGTAAATATTGAAAAAATCGGTCGCATTTGAATACCCAATAAAAGATAATCACGTTACTTTATAAGCTAATTTTCGTACTTTTAGAATTGTTTATTAGGTCTTTTTTTTTTTAGCCCGGTGTTTAGGGTGAAGTCGACATGCCACATCATCTTTTTGAAGTCGTTGGAAAGAGGACACGAATAAAATACTTAGCAGCCAAAAGTTGACTGTTGACCCTTGAGAAAGGGGCTTTAGCCGTCTTCGTTGAAAATTCAACAACGCGCCCGAGGGGGATCTTTTGCCTTTGCTCTTTGACTTTCCATCACGACCGAATAAAATTCCAATCCGACGATCCTCTCTGGCAACCAACTCCATTGAGGAACATGGTCTGAAACCACCACCACCCCCACCAGTCCTCCTTTTCACATGCAGTATTGCAGCATCGTTCGGAAGCACACTTGCCTGTAGAAGAATACAAACCTTAATGACATCGAATGTTCAAATAAAATCTTGATCAACTTGAGTACTGCTTCGACGGTCCGAGCCGTGAAGAAGTTAGATCTTATTAATTACTGTGATGGCTACGCTCATGGACCACACAACAACTCTTGTGATTTTGACGGATTATGCACCGATAGTTGCCGTGTCGGCTATTAAAAGAATTCCTGCACTCGGACGGTGACAGCAAAGTCATTTAATATCTTTCCTTTTGAGTAAACAAGCTTTGTAGGGTATGGTTTTTTTAATTTACCCGGACCTTACTTGTTGCTTAATTCGAAATTTCAAGAATTTCATTAGTCTCTCGTCGAACGACACTAATATCCCCTTGTTTAAATTCACCTTTGATAACGGAAATATTGAAATGAAAATTCTTGATTCGGTTGTTATTACTTTTACTGAATCAAGCTTCTCATAATTTCGTTTTCATTATTTTTTTGCAGGCTACTATGCCTTCCAGTGAGAAGCATCCCTCAAGAGTGCCGATGTGGAGGGGTACAAAAGTTGCATATGCCATCATCGCGGCGTGCTTATTCCCTCTCGCAATTGCAGGCTACTGGGCATATGGCCAAGAGGTATGAACACATTCCCCATTCATCTCCATTGCCACCATCACTAGATGACATAGCGCATTCTTTAACAAGAACCAATTAGGAGGACTAATTTCCGGCTGACGTTGTGTCTTTTAATTCGACGATCGCAGATACCCAAGGATGGTGGCATGTTGATAGCCATATACGCGATCCACGGGAAGGACATCGCGCAGTCCCTCCTCGGCTTCGTTATCCTGTTTGTGATCATCAACGCCGTGAGCTCGTTCCAGATCTACGGTATGCCCATGTTCGACGACATGGAGTCCAAGTTCATCGTGAAGTTCAAGAGGCCGTTGCCGTGGTGGGGCAGGGCGATCAGCAGGGCGATGTTCGGGTACGGCTGCTTCTTCGTGGCGGTGGCGATCCCGTTCTTGGGAAGCATGGCCGGGCTCATCGGCGGGATCGCGCTGCCCGTGACGTTGGCCTACCCATGCTTCATGTGGCTCAAGATGAAGAGGCCTAAGATGTATGGCCTCAGCTGGTGGGTCAACTGGGTGCTTGGAACTTTCGGGATGGCACTGAGCGGGCTCTTGATTGCGGCGGGTCTCTATGTGGTCATTGACACTGGGATTAAAGTTAGCTTCTTTAAGCCTCAATAGGGTGAGGTTTTCTCATCAAGTAATATGAGGGTGGTCCAAAGAAACACAAGAGTAACTAAAAGTTCAAGCAAATTAGCTTGTAGGGTTTTAAACATTCTTGATTTTTTTCTTTGTGAACTGTAACTTGTCATATGTTTGTCTCTCAAGAAAAAGAAATACAGAGTGGTTTGAATATACTCTCTCTCTCTCTCTCTGTGGAATGAGAATTCCAGGCAAAAGTGTAAGACATAATTATACAATAGTTTATAATTGGGGAATTATCCAATTAGTACTAAACCTATAGTTTATAATGGGGAAATTATCTAATTAGTACTAAATCTATTGTATATACGTCAATTTAGTCATAAACTTTCCAATTTTATTAATTTAGTCGTAACATTTGCACAAAATTTCAATATAGTTCTTTCGGCTAATTTTTGTCTAACATGGCGGTCCAAGCTCAGCAATTTTGACGAAAATTAGCCAGAAGACAACATTGAAATTTTACATCAAGGTTAAGGATTAAATTGACAAATTTGAAAAATTTGAGACTAAACTGACATCCGTATAACAAGGCGTAAAATTAATTGGACAATTTCCTCGTTCATGGACTAATTAGATAATTTCCCTATTTATAATCCATGGATGGCTAGTCTATCTGACACAACAATAATCAAAGACTCCTGTCCCAACTTCCAGTCAAAACTCGCAATCAATGTATCAGGATTACATAATCTAACAGTTTCAATGTGAACTAATTACATGAAACAAAGCCACTTTTGAGATTGTTAACGCGTATGATGTGGCGTTACGGACGGTACACAAGACAAATAATTCCTGCGTGGGACTCTTGCGGGTGAATTTTCCACGGCGGCTTTTTTATATGCTGAATTTTCTACTTTTGACTAAACTAGCATACCAATTGTATGAAACCAAAGAAAGAAAGAGGCTTACTTTTTATAGTTATATATTCGGGTTTCTTCCGATCGAATCCTTTTACTTTTAATTTCTCTAAACAAACCTTTCTACTCTGACAAAGCAAATCCCGACGACACCAAATCTGACCAACCTCCGTAGACTTGACCGACGTCGAATGATGTTAAAGCATCATGTGGATAAAACATGCGGATGCCCACTTGCACGTGTTCGTGAAACTTTAACCAATCTAGATAAACTCGGTACATAATGTGGATAAAATACTTCCAATGTGCCGTCTACTTTGAAAAAATAAAATTATTCTTGTCACACTTCGATGTGTCCATCTGAGGGACTTAATTAGAAAATGTTGTGAAAGTAGGATCGCTTGATTGGACAAATTATAGGGACGTGATTAGAAAGGATGTGAAAAATACAAGAACGAAAAGTATAACATTTTCAAGAATAAAAAAGGTATGTGTTCGTGTACAGTGATTTGGATAGTAGTAAGAATGGCGAACATGTTATTTCTTCTCCAAGGATCGAAAAATGACCCTTTTTTTTTTCTCTCTTTTCCATAGAAACATAAAAATTGAGGTAATTGCAAAAATCATCTTCAATCTCGCTCTCCAAATTAAATACACTCCTCACATTTTAGAACTCAAATTTTGCATTTCCCCAATTTAAAAAGACTCAATTGTCGTCGGGTACGCCAAGATCTAGATCCAAGTTCCAACCCCTCTCACACTCTCTTCCGCTGCCCTTCCTCTCTCCACACATGTAGTAGCACGGCACGGCAAAGGCCAAGTGGCACGAACACCAAGTCGAGTAGGCCGCTTGACGTCACAGCTCGATTTTGACACGGACAACGACACCCTGGCCCTCGCTCGCTACCCTCTTAAACTATACGTGACAGGATTGTTCACGGGTCGCGAGGGCGAGGCCACACGAGCTCGACTAGAGCCCATAGCTCGTGGTTGCCTAGGTTGTCCGAGGCTGGCCTTGATCTCGCGAGCCTCTCCAACAGGCTCATGAACTGTGCAAGCTTCATAGTAGAGCCCGGTCATGGCCGCTAGATCGAAGTTGTCGACCTTGATCCAGCCTTGAGCTGGCAAGATGACCATCGCCGACCTCATGCTCGAAGTCATTGATGGGCTCTAAAGGAGAAATTGCGGTGTGCGCACCAAAGAGGATGAGACGTGGTGGTGGATGTGTTGGACTTAGGGCCTGTTTGGTAATATTTATGTTTCTCTAATTCATGTTCTTTTGTTCTCTCGAATAGAAAAAGAACATAAATATGTTTGGCAACGTCAGTTAATTGTTTTGTTCTCGAGAACAGATTTGAAGCAGAAATAAAAAGCAAAAATATATATATTTCTTTGTTCTTGGGAACAGAATCAGAAAAAATCATTTCTACACATAAATTATTCCCGAGAACATAATTGTTATCAAATAGACCCTTAAGCAGCCCTCTCGGGCGAGGAAAAAAAGTATGGGTGGGGTTGGGTTTTTAGGAGTGAGCATAGTCTAAGAAGTAAAATAACAATTTGGTAAATCATGTGACAATGAGAAATGCAACTTGATTCCATCATAAAAATGATGGTAATAATTGTCGGTTCTGAAATGCGATGAGCGCATATCTCCCTTCCGCTTCTTGTTCAAATAGAGAGGGAAGAGGTAATGTCCTCATCATTTCTCATCTTCTCTCCCTTCCAATCTTGAATAACCTATCCTTTTTCTTTTTGGTTTGCTGCACTTGGTAGTGTCTAAACTAACTTTCGCGCACCTCAACTAGTCCATCTTCTTAAGAGCATACTCTCCCACGTCAGCTTGGTGAATTTCGGATTTTACTCTTGAAATGCTTCTCATAAGATTTAAATCTAGGGCCACGAGAAAATAGGCAAACTCTATCAAATACTTAAAATATATTCATTATGATCTTTTGGACAATGGCTTGTAGTAATCCGCAGTGACATATTAGATCAACATAAGGGCAAGGAAATAAAAGAGGCCTCTCTATTCTTAGGTAGGCCAGATGGTTATGGATCAATTCATTGACAAGATATTTAGGGGGTGCATGGTAACCATTCTGGAGTAAAATTTCTACTCCAAAATAACTTCTAGAGTAGAAATGCATTTGTTAACACATTTTCACTTTTCTATTTCTGGAATATTTTTTCACTTTTGGAAGAGAAACTCGTTTGTTAAAACTACTTCTTTTTTTTGTTCCAAAATGAATTTTCTGCTCAATGAGTTTTGAACCCAAAAAGAGAAGTAATTTTTTTTTACTTTTTTGGAGAAAGAATGACTTCTGGCTTCTCTTCTAGACCGCCTAAACCTTTTGTATTTGTACCAATTCAGTCTATTTGATCGACCAGGGCTGACATGATGTGGCACGCCTATCGGCCAAAATATTATTTTAATATTTTCGAATTTTTT